>VXAL01002599.1:0-14838 GCA_013399475.1 Chauna torquata
CTCACCTTCCTAGCCGGTCTTTTTGAAAAAGCACGTAACCTTCCATGACAACATTCCAGTCATGCAAGCTATCCCACCATGTCTGTGTGATTGCAATGAGATCACAGCCTTGCGACCGCACGCAGATCTCCAGTTAACCATACTACACGCGTTAGTATACAAGCATTTCAGGGAGCTGAAATGCTTTGCTCTCATGCTGCATGTGTATGTATGGAAACACTTGAGGTGTCTGTCATTCACCTCAGCCGCTTGTGGGGCAGACTGAAGGGCCTCCCCAGCATGTAGTTCCTCCAAAACTGGCGTGCAGTCCCATAGCTTATCTCTGGTGGGTCTGATTTTGTCCCTTTTCCCCTTCGCATCTAGTTTAAAGCCCTGTCAATCAGCCCTGCTAACTCCTGGGCAAAAATCTGTTTCCCCCTCATAGAGAGGTTAGATTAGATGGAGAAGGAGACTAGAAGGAGATTAGATGTGGTGGATTAATTTTCTTTTTTCATATTTTGAAAGATTTTAATATTGATCATGAAAAAAGTTTAGGTAGATGAGACAATTCTTTCACCCAGTTTTCCTTCAGAAACTTTTTATAGTGTATATCAAAATGTAGGTTGCAGTTTATATTTATTTTAAGGTTACATTTTTGACAAAAATGGAAGTTGATGAGACTTTGAAAGGGAAGGTGTTCCTAATGTTATTATGTATTTGTCCCTTTCTTGGCAAGCGTTGAAGTATGCTGCATACAAAAGGGAAGGCTGTGCATGGAAACAAATCTTAGGTATTCATGCTTATATACCAGCCATGGAATAATAGTGAATCCACATGAGGCTGGTAATTAACATTGAGAATATATTTGGTTGGTTGATGAAAAAAATGTCAAAATAAGCCTTTATTTCTAGTGATTGTGCAGAGCGAGGTTGATTAGACTGGTGTTAGAGAGAAGGTAGAGAGAAACAACAGAATAGTTAGTGAAGGCTGTCAGAGTAATCTCTAGTAGAGTCCAATATCTGTTTCCTGCTGAAATAAGTATTTTTCCATCAGCTAGGTACTTTGAAAAAACCTACAGAAAAGGTGTTTTCATGCATGTTGTAGCTTCCATAGAAGTGTATCTATAACTGATTCAATAATACTTTTCTTCCTAGTTATTTAAATGATTTCAATTTCTATGTAGTCTTTAGAGAGTTAGAATTGTTTGGCTGTCTAAAATAATCTTCCTCATAATTTTTTATAATATCAAATAATATTATGGGAACATGGAGACTGGACAGATTGGAGTGTATCGTTGGGAATTTCTTAGTGTCCTGCATGTCAGCTTGAAGACAAACCCTGTCCTCACCTCCCCACCAGTTTAGAAACTAAAATTCTTCTACTCTAGGATTTATTTTGTCTGACACTTTATTGCTTTTCTCGTTTTCTTGCACACTTAAGTAAGCAATGAAACAAACATCAATGATGTTTATAGCTAACATTTGGGTAAAGTGGATAAGTGGATAGTTTAAACTGAAACAGCAGTATTATAGTTTGTATATAGATGTCTATGCATTGCTTCTGTTTATTTTTGGAAAGTTTTCTATTGAAACCATAACAAATAGAGACTTGGGTTTATGAAAGTGAAAACTGAGACTTTAGTGGGCAGAAATAGCAGGTCCGTTACTCATTTGTATTCAATAGCTTTGGAAAATGCAAGGCTGAATTCTGTTATCCTGGGCTGGATGTTGTAGGACAAGTCTGCAGGGCTTTTCTTTCTTCTCTGAAGGCACAGTTTATCTAGGCTGATGGGAAGCCTAAATAAATGGTTTGTGTCATGCTTTTGTGACTAGTGAATTTCTGTCATTTAAGTTGGTGATTTTGGTCAGATTTCTAACTCAATCATAAAATTCATACCACAGTATTGTTTCCCAAGCTTGATGCAGATTGTCATTCTTGCATTTTTTTGTTGTGTGCATGATGTGAGAACTCCTCTGACAATACAGATTTTTTTCTTAAAATATTTGCCTTTTTAAAACACAGCAAATCTTACACTTTTACCATAGTTACTGTGGGCAGCTGGTGTTCTCTTCAATGTTTTCATAAAGGACTTGGATGTAGGACTAGAAGGTGTGTTGAGAAAGTTTGCAGATGATACTAAATTGGAAGGCACTGTCGACTCTGTCGAGGGTAGAGAGGCCTTGCAGAGAGACCTTGACAAATTTGAGAGCTGGGCAATCACCAACCACATGAAGTTCAGCATGAAGAAGTGCCGGATTCTGCACCTGGGAAGGGGCAACCCTGGCTATACATACGGTGTGGGGGACGAGAGGCTGGAGAGCAGCCCCACAGAAAGGGATCTGGGGGTTCTGGTTGACAGCAAGTTGAACATGAGCCAGCAGCGTGCCCTGGCAGCCAGGAGGGCCAGCCATGTCCTGGGGTGCATCAGGCACGGCACTGCTGGCCGGGCGAGGGAAGGGATCGTCCTGCTCTGCTCTGCGCTGGTGCGGCCTCGCCTTGAGCACTGTGTGCAGGTTTGGGCACCACAGTGTAACAAGGACATGAAACTATGAGAGAGGATCCAAAGGAGGGCTACAAAGATGGTGAAGGGCCGAGAGGGGAAGAAGTATGAGGAGCGGCTGAGGTCACTTGGATCGTTCAGCCCAGAGAAGAGGAGACTGAGGGGAGGCCTCACGGCGGCCTGCAGCTTCCTCACGAGGGGAGCGGAGGGGCAGGCGCTGATCTCTTCTCTCTGGTGACAGCGACAGGACCCGAGGGAATGGCATGGAGCTGTGACAGGGGAAGTTCAGGCTGGGTGTTAGGGAAAGGTTCTTCACTGAGAGGGTGGTTGGGCACTGGTACAGTCTCCCCAGGGCAGTGGTCACAGCACTGAGCCTGCCGGAGCTCAAGAAGTGTTTGGACACCGCTCTCAGACATAGGGTTTGATGTTTGAGTGGTCCTGTGTGGAGCCAGGGGTTGGACTCGATGATCCTTGTGGGTCCATTCCAACTCAGGACATTCTATGCATTTTAACACCAAAAAAGACTCTCTTGTACAGCTCCCCTTTGCACTATATCAGAGATACCTAGTAGTTAGCATTTTAGAATAGTAAGATTAATCACAGTTCATTGAGGTTGCTGTTTTCTGTCAGTGAAGAAACAGCTGGAAGAAACAGTAGGATATCAAATGTGGTCTCATGTTGGTTGCTTAATATGCAGATAATATAGAGGTGCAGTTCTGAAGCACATGGTAGCTTTGACATTCAGGTGAAGGCAAGCGATCAGGTAGCTTTTGTTACTGCTGCAGCACGTGGGATCTTAAGGCAACTAAACTCCAGTCATGGCAGAGCTACTGGTATGCTGGCTGAGTCCAAAGCAGTTCGGTGCAATTGAGTGGCCGTTCAGTGCCATCCATGACCCAGGGAGTGTCGGGAACTTTCACCATGTGCCTGTACTTTTGGGAGAGCTACAGAAAAGGTGTCTTTGTAGCTGAGTCATCCTGGAAGGATCAGCTCCACTTGCTTTCTGCTGCAGCGGGGAACATCTGATTCCTTTACTAAAAGCCTTTAAGCTTTTGTGAATCATACAAGTGACATAGGAGAGGCAAGGTAGGTCCCTAAATAGACACCAAAGTTCTGAAGCTGACTAATGCGTTTGCATGCTTATTTTCCATTACATTTAATAGTAGGCAAGTGTCCAAATCCTCTCTGTGTCTTTGAATGTTTCAGCATGAGTTCTTAAATGAATGTGCAGACGGGATGCTGTTGAATAGGAACCAGAGGTGCTGAGATGCTGTCTAAGCTGTGGCTAGCAGAAGTGTTATACAAATTAAAGGGGCAGAGTCAAATGGTCTTTCACCACTTTGAAGAAAAGTTGGTTTCTTCAAGTGCTTATTGCCAGTGAGATGTCATTAAGGGAGATGAGTCAGATAAGCAAAAGCATCAGCAAGACTGACAGAAGTGTATAATAAGCAATCTTCCAGGCTCCACTGAGAACAAGCAAATCATCTATGCATCTTTAATACCCTTTTCAATAAAAGACTAACTGGGGGAAATGGGGATTAAAAAACTTCAAATGAGTAAGATTGTTCTTCTGCTAGACTGACTTATATGGATACTGAGGAAGTTTTCTTTACTGTTTATTGTTTTATAGCTTGTAAATTGTGTTAAATTCCACCTATATTCCTGTACTGCTAGCAGAGAAAATACTTTTCATAAGAAATGTTTCAGAACATGTATGCAAGACTCTGAGTAGAGGGCAGCTTGGAGATAGCTGGATGGAAAAATTGTGCATAGAGTCTTGAAATAAAACTTGGTTTGAGACAGTGTGAGGGGAAAAATGAACATGGAGAATGGGGTGCCTATATTTGCATTACGTTCTCACTTAAATATGCACAGACCCGTTCTGTTAAAGCCATGAAGAAGATAAAACATATCGAACAACCATAACTTGGTGTTTGCTGAAATGCATTTTCAGAGTTCTTACCAGAGAAGAGTCATGTCATCACCTTGGCAGCTGAGGCTAGAGAAAGGTTTTGAAGTTAGCAGTTCTCAGCAGCTTGTTCAAAGTGCACAATACAAAAACTGTGTTTATTGCTGCTATCAGAAAAGGAGATTGAGAACTGGAGAAGCACTTAACTGAGGCTGAGAAGAGGGTTTCTGCTCAGCGTACTGCAAAGTAGAGTTGTTGAAAATGGAAGCAGAGAAACAGTTGTATGAATGAAAGAGGTTAATAATAATGCTGGTAATTTGTGTCCGTTGCTAGGCAGAAATGAGAAGCTGTGGTATTTCACCAATGGCCATATTTAATTTCTGGGTAAAAGCAGAATGTAGTAGGTCTAGTCGTGAATTTGAAGGTACATTGTGCAAATACCTGTGATTAATGGTAGTCTCCAAAATGTCATCTAGTTAGTACAAAGTTATAAAATGTTTCTTCATTTTCAAGTGAGCAGAGCTAACAGCTTGTTAGGTGCATTGTGCTGTTAAGATGATTGGGATTATGAGGGGGGTTTTGTCCGTACAGATGGGTGCTTTGCTTATGTATGTGCATTTTTGGTGTCCAGTTAAAGACTGAGGAATGAAACTTGGCATACACACAATGACAAATTTAAAAATATATATATATTAAATTTTAAGGCAACCCTGTCTTTCTGTTATTTGATCATATTCTCTTTTACTGCGGAAAGAAGGTAAAGTAATAGTATACCAATTTGTTTGCTATAGTTAGCAGTGTAAAAATGTTGTGGGGCATCCTGAGAAACCTGTCAAATGCAAACCTTGTCTTACTTGATTTTTAACTTGCACTTAACTGGCGTTTGCTTGGCATATCACATAGGTCTCACTGACCTTGGCAATGCTATAGGAGAAGAATGAAGAACTATTTTCAGGTAATCAATCCAATGCAGTTGGCAGAAGTTTGAGATATTTTTGAGCAAGCAGTTATTTTTTTTCTGTGTTTGGTAGGATTACTGCTTGGATAATCTTATTCTCCTTCACAGCTGTAGTATCTTTAAACTTTTTTTCATTATCTACAGACGTTGATGAAGTACAAGGATTAAGAAATGAATGTCTCTTCAGGATTCTGTTAAGGTTCATAGCACTTGGCTTTTTCTACAACAAATTTGTTCTGTAGGACTTGAGAATGATTATTGTATCCCCAGGACTAAAACGTTTGTTTGGTGCAGTGTGCTTTCATGGTTTCTCGTTGGGATTGGACTTGCCTGTAGGCTGCTTGGACAGTTTGAACAAGTAGTCCTTCTAATACTCTGTAGCAGATAGTGTCGGTTCTTTTTGCTTGAGCTCCCAAAGTGTCTGCATACCATGATGTTTGTGCATGCCTGCGGAAGGAAGGACAAGACTTTCTCCTGTATGAGATGCGTTACTGATTGTTGCATACTTCTGGAAATGGAATTGCATTGTAATTCAAGATGTTTTAGTTCTAGAAGATTTTTATGAGAACCTGAAGGGGAAGGACTTCTGAAAATTTAACAACATGACAGGAATGAGCTGAGGATACCAGCTTTCTGTTCATGTTCTTGGAGTAGTTCTCATGATGTTGGGGAATTTTCACAGAACTTGCAAGGAAAAATAATTCAGCAATTACATGGTAAGATTCTTCTGTGAAAGCTCCATGTTTTCTTGTAATCCTTTTGTTTAGATAGGTGGGCAGCTTATTCTATTTCTGCTTTTTGTAAGTAATTTATACCTTCTTCCAAGCCTTTTGTTTTGCTTCTGTATGGCCCTTTCTTTCCATGTTATGTGCTTCTATGTGAACAGACCTCAGAGTGATGAGTACCATTAGAGGACATGCAGGAAAAAAAAAGTAAAGAACAGTTTTTGTTGTCATGTGCTTCACATGTTTATTGCTGTATGTTCCATACTTGCAAATAAATGTATGCTTATTTCTGGGTAGATACTTTTTGCTGGATTAGACGCTTGGGAACTTGTTCATATGGTCAGAATCAGCTTTTAATAAACTGAAGTTTGACAGCCTTCCAGAAATGAAGTGGCTGTTACCAAGAAAGTCCTCCTTCAGGCCATCTTGAAAGTGATGACATTCTGGGTAATGGACCTTAAACCTCCTGGCACTCAACTTGTTTGGCAGCAGCTGGTGACTGGGATGTAACCTCTGAAGTGACAGTGCAGGGATGAGGGAGTGACATCTTTTGCATTGTTTTATGTTCAGAGAGATGCCTGTGCGATCAGACCATTTGAAGTGCCCATTTGGAATAAATGCAAAATGGAAGCAGATGCAAAGATCATACATTGTGGCATCTGGGGGAAGGGAAGATCTCACTGTATGGGAATGCAACTGAATATCTGTAGGTACTGCAGCTAGTCTTGAGGTATTGACTGGAAACTTGTTTGGCTTTGCTTACCACTTGGTTTTCTACTTGCTGATTTCTACTACTTAGTGAGTTTGAGAAAGGAGAAACCAAACTCCATCAAAAAAGTATGTCAGGAATTCTCAAATGGCATAGTCAAATGGCCCCCTTAATAGTAAGGAAGAACAAATGAAATCTTTAATAAATAAACAAAAAAAGGGTTCTTAAGATGAGTCTTTGAGTAAAACAGTTATATGTCATGTAACCTCTTTGGGTTTCTTCATTTAGATGAGGAAACAAGAAGCCTTCAGTTTGAAGACCAATCTTGGCATCCTAATCGTGGGCATAATTCGTATTTTCTTTTGGTGGTGCTTGGCTGAGCTAATGATTCACCTCATGTATATCCATGCTATCTGCAGCAGTTCTCCACCTTTGGAAGCTGTGTCATACTGGGCCTTAGGTGAGTACATTAAAAAAAAAGAGAAATCATCCTTTACCCCCCACTTCCAATAACCCCAGTCTACTTTTATTTTATGTCCATCTGTTAGTACTTGTGAATAGTACATTATGGCCGTTTACTGTCAGGAAGATGATCTACAGACTATTAAGATAACGTGCAGATCCTTTAAGGAGCTTACAGTTGAACTTACTGAACTGCTTCCAAAATTCAAGAATATTCTGAACCTTTTTTTTCTGTCTAAAGCATGTGGGCATTTTTAGTCCTTACATTTTTTTCAAACATACAAGTGGACATTTAAAACTGTTTAGTGTAGGGAAAGAGGAAGGGAGATGTTAAGAATCAAAACATCTCTCACCCTTTATTGAGCTCTTCTGTCTTTGATGTTTTTTAGTTCATATTCATGTTGAAACATAAAATGACTGTACTCATTAAGAGGGAAAGAATTGCAAACAAAGTGGCCTGAAAGTAATCATCTGTGCCTCTCAGTCCTGTTTTCTTTGTCTTCCTCTTCTGCCACCTCCCAGCTGCCTGGTATTTGATTAAAATGGTTAACTGTGAGGGCAAAAATGAGCACTTATGAATGTAACATAAAATGGTAAAAGCTTTGCCTGTGGGTATGTAGATAGAAATAGGCCAACCTGTAAGCCACTCTTACATGTGGTTTGTGTGATTTTTCCATTGTCCTGCTACATGTATCATCAAGTAGGAGGAACGGAAGCAGGGAAATGCCAGGCCTTAAAACTGGATTTGGAAAAAGCCTTTTTTTACTGAATTGGAAGAGATGCTTGTTACTACATCGGCAAGTAACAGGAATTGGTATCACTTGCTGGTACAGTCCTGTCAAACGTTCATTGAAGTTCACTTCTCAGCAGTGGGTTGGAAGAGGACCTCTGCATATTGGGCTCTGGCCAGTAGAGGGCAATGTGCGCTCTCGCTCTCCCTCCTTCCCTCCCCCCGCTCCGTATATATATATACATATCATATATACATATCATATATAGTATATATGTACATATAAAATATATATATAAAAAAAGAGCAAGAGCAGACAGAGCAGTAAGTGTTAGTGGTTTGCCTCCATGGTTTGTTCCACTCCTCCCCTGCCAGTCACTATTTAGAAAGTGGATTCCAAATTTACGTCTCCTGTTCTAAATACGAATTCACTGATGAATGAAATCAGCTAGCTCCCAGTGTTGTCTGTATATGTGACAAAAAGCTTTGTGGTGTTACTGAGCATATGGAACCTGGTAAATGCTGATCAGTTGACAAGGCAGGCAAGGCTACAGGTTTAGGAACAAGGTAATCTAGGTTTGATGTTACTGGCAGATTGCTCCCTCCGTTGAGGGCCTCTAACCGTTGATTTAAACAACAGCCAAAAAAAGAAAAAAGTTGCTTTCCAGAAAATAGTCAGGTAGGCTGTATATTCATTTAATGGAATTGCATGTTACATCCTAAGGATTAAAGCTCTTTTTGAGCAGATTATTAGAAAATGCTTCAAGGCAATTTCAGGTAATGAAAGCCTGTTTTAAAGCAAGTTTGGACTGTAAAACTGCTGGATCAAGGTACAATTATTTGAATTGAGACAAGTACGCTTTGGAGACCCTACTTTTAGAAGAGCTATGTTCAGAGTGTAACCCCACTCTTATTAAGCTTTGTCTTAGTAATGAAGGCAGGTGCTTAAATATGATGGTTCAAATAAGATTTTGTGGCAGAATCTACCTGCAGATATCTGTCACTCTTAAAATGATTTTTCTACAAGTTTTATCCCAATAATTACACAGATCTCTTTCTGTCAATGATATGAGTAAGGGTACCTGTAATAGTTTTCTATTGATCCTTACTGGGTCGTTATAGATCTTATTATGCTTCTATACCAGTTCTTGTACAGAGCCAAATACTCCCCTCTGTCACTTTATATTGTGTTATTAAAACCAGTTACATTGGATAACGGAGTCATTAGACCAAGAAGGTTGTTGTTGGCTCAGGAGGATTAACTGCATGGTATATTAGCCTTCTGCACTGCTGTCTTTCCTTCTGTTTCCCATTTGTCCCACAGCAGCTTCAAAGCAGCATGGAACATCTACTTCCATCAAGTGATACATATCTGCCCCTTATAGCATGCTAAACTTAGGGGAAAGGTTGTTAGGCTGACTTGTAATCAGCTCTAATGAGGTAAATTGTAATTGCTCCTCCATTTTTCTTCTGGGATATCTTTGAATTATAGGCATTAAACGCCAGCAGTGCAGGTAAAGACGACAGTGCTATGAGATTTTGCTCAAGAGATCTTAAGGGCATTGAAGATGGTCAGAATACACCTCAGAGAATCGTGAAGCAATGTAGTGTTCTGGATCACTTCATGTAGTGTTCTTGTGAAGTGAGATTGCAAAGAAATAAAACCTGAGTTACAGTGCTTGTTTAAAAATGTCAGTGTTCAATATTAATAAACTTGCATGGCCACAAAAGACAAGCCAAATGCTGAAGTTACCTAAAGTAACAACTGAGTACATCTTTTTCTTCATCATGCAAATATACACTTAAAAATATAATATAACATGGGACAGTGCGTTACCACCCACTTAGAGAAATGATTTCTCTTGTATGGAAGGAATTAGACAAAAGTTTCTGGAAGCAACACTATACAAAACAGTACATGTATGTTTTTAATGCCTGCAGCTAAGCCAAAGATCCCTTTACGTCAAATGTTCAGGTTCTTCTTTTCTCCATGCCATTTACAAGTCTGTACCTGCATTACGGTAACAACACTCTTGCCTAGAGATTAAATTACCTCATTCCTTCTGATTCATTTGCAAATACATAGTTCTGTGTATTCTCCTACTCTTCTGAATGTGAATTTGTGAAAGTCAGCACAGGGTTTATGCTGTTGTAGAGGAAACCACCTTCTGCCCCACATAACCCAGCTGGGCTACATGTTTCTTGTGACACTATCATAGTATCTTAAAGGATCAGGGGGTATTGTAGCTTTGCTTTACCCTTCATTTTTTGAATATCCTCCAGTCTGTTTACTTGCTATGTAGACTGTCTTCTCTTATATCTGTGACCGTCCTTGTTTATTTCAGTCTGCTTGTTCTTACTGTGAGGTTAAAGAGTCTCTAGAAGTGAAAGGCAACAAAACTCTCACCAGGCAGGAAGTGCATTCACACATTGTACAGATGGCTTGTAGAATGCATTGCCACATGACAGCATGGTGGCTAAGGTGTTTTAAAAACTGGCCTAATATTACTAGTTTATGGATAGTGAAAGCAGTCAGTGTTATATAGTAGTAAGAATTTGGAAGAATTTCCCCCAAAGTTTGGAAGTGATGGTAGGTGTTTGTGTTGTATCATAGCAAATTTTGCCTGCAGTTCAAATATAACTGAGTAGTCTGTCATAGCCCCTTGAGCAATTCTGGTAGTGTCCTCAGTAGTGGCAGTGATGGTGTTAGAAGTAGCGATGAGGGTATGGTGAGCACTAGTGCAGTGAGTTAGAATGGTGTGAGTACGTTTTGTTTTGCTGAGCATTTCTTTGCATGGCATTATTCATGCTGAATGGTATTGCAGAACAGTAAGGCTAGATCATGGGAAATGGTGTATCAGTAGAATATTTTAAATCATAGAATAATTCAAGTTGGAAGGGTCTTCCAGAGGTGAGGTAGTCTGGTGCCCTGCTCATAGCTGGTCTAATTAGGTCAGGTTGCTGAGGGTCTTGTCCAGCTGAGTCTTGAACAGCTGCGGGATGGAGATTTCACACCTCTTCTGGGCACCTGATCTGGTGTTTTACCAGCCTCATGGTAAACAAACACTGCCCAGAACCAAAAAGTCCTTCAGACACTAATAGTGAACTGAATTTTCCCATGTTCCAACTTGTCTGTTACTTGTTGTTGTATTGTTATGCACTGGCTCCATCCTTGTATACACTGCTCAAGTAGTTTTAGGCAGCAGTAAGGCTCCTGTGAACCTTATTTACATAAGCCTGAACAAATCCAATTTTCTCAGCTTCTCTTTGTATGTCAAGTGCTCTATCCCTGACCATCATCTTAGTGATTCTCTGCTGGACTTGCTCTGTTAGGTCAATGTTTTTCTTGTGAGCGGGGAGCCCAAAACTGGACACAACGCTGCAGCTGCAGTCTCACAAGTACCAAAGGATCACTTCTCTGGACCTGCCACCTTTGAGGTCCCTCTGAATAGCAGCCCTTCCCTTCAGTGTATTGCTTGCTACCTCAGCTTGGTATCATCAGCAAACTTGCTGAAGGTGCTTTCTATTTTGTCATCCAAGTTGCTAATGAAGACATAAAGTGATAATGGTCTCAGCTGTGGTCTCTGAGGGCTGCTGTTAGTTACTGGCTGCCAGCCGCACTTTGCACCACTGATCACTGCTACACTTTGACCCTGGTAGTCCCACGCAAATTTTCTTCTGCGTTATTTACTTATAGAAACCATATCTCATATCTTTGGTGATAAGGAAGCCATAGGAGAATGTGTGGAAGTTCTCACTGAAGTCAAGGTACACAATGTCCGTGCTCCTCCTATGTCTAAAGCACCAGTTGCTTTGTACTGAAGGCAGTGCTGTTGGTCAGGCGTCATGTTCCCTTGGTAAACCCCTTTTGCTGTTCCCATTCAGTTTCTTGTCCTTGATGCATTTAGAAATGGCTTCTAACAGGATTTGCACTGTAAGTTTTCCAGGGACTGAAGTGACGCTGACCAGTCTCAGTTATTGTGTAGATGAAGCCTTTCCCTTGGATAAAGAATGTGGCATGTCTTCCTGAGTTGTTACTGTACTATAAATGGAACAACTGCTATAATTGAAGTATTTGTGAAATCTCTTTAATTGCTCTTTCGTGCAGTTTGTATTTGTAGCGGACAAGCTTCAGAGTCATTAATTGGGTGATAATAATATCGGGAGTTGTGAGCAGAAGGCTAAAGACTGTACATATTAGTTCGTCTAAAAGTAGAACACTCAATTCTCTTCCTATCACTTGTTTTCCTGGATTACATCTTTCCTTATGTTTCCTAATTTGTGCCTGGCAGCCACTGGAGTATACCTTTTATCAGAAAGGCAGTTTACTTTCCTGCCTTGTGAATCAATGAGCTGTGGAAGTACATAGTGAACAACCTGCACTGAGATAGAGCAAGTTGCATCCCCTTTGCATCAATCCTTTAATGAGTAGGAAAGTAAGTGCCTTGTTAAACTAAGGCTCCTGGATTTGGAGGGGTTTAAATGAAAAATGGTTGGAGTCCTAGTTGGAGGGTACTGTGAAGAATAGCAGTTTTCTAAAATTCTTCTTCATATTGTTATTATGATTATTATTTAGAAGAGATTCTCTACTAAAAGAGAAAATGGACATTCATTATTTAAGCTCTTCAGCCAGACAGTACAAAATCTATTGTTGTATAATTCAATTTTTTCCATCTTGAATATTTATTTTTAGCTGGATTTCTGCCAGCAATATGAAAAAAAGCTGGCCTGAGGTTGCATGCACCTCTTCCATTGGCTAAAAACACAATAGAAAACTATTATGGATCTGTCTTTTCAGGCTCCTCTCCTCCTCTGCTCAATACCACAACCCTCACATGGCAAGTAGATGTCAGAATTTCTTCTACCACATACTACTCCAGATAGGTAAATTTTGTTTCCTTTAGCATTCTCCACATGCTATTTCAAACTTGCATGTTTGTATCACAGTGAGCTTGGGCTGTGTTGGTCATAACGCAGGGAGAGTTCAGTTTGCAAATGGGAAGTCTTCATGAGCTGACATGCTGGCAGTTGTACTGTTTTTGATACCAAAAGGGATGGAGTTTGGGTGCCTCTGATTATTTTCAGTGCAGCAGAACGATGGGGAGAGAGCAGAGTCAGAGATGGCAAAATCTGTTCTGTTGGTTTTTTTTATATGGCCTTTCAGACTGACTGCTCATGTCCAGAGTGACTGAGATATTTTCATCTGGCTGACTGCGGCTCTACACAGCCTACTAGTTCAGATACTGGAGTACAAATGCCATGTGCATTAACAGAAATCTGCATCATATTGGTCTGAAGAAGGTGTAATTTCGTGCTGAGTACGCAGTCATATTCTGTTTCACCAGTGGCCCGTGTTTGGTAGCAAGAATAACGTCCAAAAGGAGATGTCAGTCTCTTACGTGGAGGAGGAGGTGAGAGCTGGCTTTGGTTAGAGGTGCGTTTAGATATCCAAATATTAACTTTTTGAGTAGCTTCAGGTATAAATAATTTCACATCATCCTCCATATCCCCTATTACATCCTTTTAAAAACGTATTTGACCAGGAATTTGTATGTATGAGTATTTTGTTTCTTTGATGGAGAGATGTACATCAGAGATGTATGCGTGTACAATGAGTGTTCTGTGGGTTTAATGTATTGGTCTTAACCATATGCCGTTTGTTCTTTCTAGTGAAGCATACACAATTTACAGCGTTGATTAACTATCATTGTTTTAATTATTATCTAGGTTCCAGTGCTCTGAAAGGATATTCTTCCTTTGAATGGTATGCCACTTGTATAAAAATAATCAGGAATGATATGATCTGTTGAAAGGTGGAGCCACCTGGCTGAATCTGTAATTGGTGAATTTCATGTTTTGATTTGTTAAAAGAAGAAATGTTATGCAAGTTCCTCTTTGAGAAAACGAGACCTACAGAGCAGTCCATGCAAGTCAGATGTAGAGTGCTGTTTTGAATGTGTTGTAGTTCTTTTTCTAATGAGCCCATAAATAGGAAATGGGTTTCTGAGTTCATTCTTAAGAAGCACTCAGTGTTTTGCGATTGAAATTAGGGTGTCTGTGCATCCATCTAAATAGTAATGAAATACTAACAGAGTAATCTGAGATTTTTTTTTTATCCTGCAAGATAATATTAAGGAGAATCTGATTAAAATATTTGGCATCTTGATGTCTGGTTTGGAAACTGGAATATAAACATAAATCAGAAGTCTTAATAAGATTTTATTCTCTAAAACATTGGGTAGCTCACTGCTTTAAAAAAAAATTAGGGAAAATGCTAGAATTTTGTAAGTTCCCCTGCAGGCTAAAATTTCAGATAATATTGGCAGTTAACCTACTTTTATGACTAGTTTTTTACTCGTGTGATAACTGCTGATTTTAGAGAGTTTTTTCCCACAAATATTAGAACATAGTGCCTACTGTAGATGTTTGGTAGTATTTAAGGTAGGTAGCTTTAAGGTATGCATGTTCTTTAAAAGATTTCTGGTTTTGTTTCTTTAAGTGATCTGGAAGACCTGTCTGTACCAGACCTTCAGTCTGCTTTAAGCAACTTCTCTTTGAGATCATTGTGTCTGTTCAACTTTGTTGTCTTGTGGTGGTTTTACCCAGCTAAACAGTGGAACTCCACCACAACCACTCTCTCACTCCCCCTCCTCAAAGAAACAGGGGGAGAAAATATGATGGACAAGGGCTCGAGGGTTGAGATAAGGACAAGCAAGTTACTCACTAATTATCGTCACGGGCAAAACAGACTCAACATAAGGAGATTAATACAATTTATTACTATAACTAGCAAACTAGAGCAGTGAAAAACTAAAAGCAAACTAAAAACACCTTTCCCCCACCCACCCTCTTCTACCTCCTCCCCC
>VXAL01002599.1:14979-39075 GCA_013399475.1 Chauna torquata
GAGCCTGCTCCTGCGGGGGCTCTCCATGGGCTGCAGCCTCCTTCAGGCCACATCCACCTGCTCCACTGTGGGCTCCTCCACGGGCTGCAGCGTGGAGATCTGCTCCATGTGGTACCCCATGGGGTGCAGGGGGACAGCCTGCTCCACCATGGGCCTCACCACAGGCCGCAGGGGCACTTCTGCTCCGGTGCCTGGAGCACCTCCTCCCCCTCCTTCTTCACTGACCTTGGTGTCTGCAGGGCTGTTCCTCACTCATCTCACTCCCAGCTGCTGTTGGGCAGCAGTTTTTCCCCTTTCTTAAATCTGCTCTCCAGAGGCGCAAACAACATCGCTCATGGGCTCAGATCTGGCCAGCGGTGCGTCCCTTTTGGAGCCGGCTGGAGCTGGCTCTTATCTGACATGGGGCAGCTTCTGGAACCTTCTCACAGAAGCAACCCCTGTGGCCCCCCTGCTACCAAACCTTTACAACATAAACCCAATACAAGAAGTTCTTAGCCTTCAGAACAAACATTGTGGGATGTACTTTCCTGCCACCACTCCGTACATTTTGGGATTTTTCTTCTTGTGTGCTACTGGAAGGCTGAGCTGTAAAGCCAGGCTGCATGAGTCCTGGTAGTGTTTTCTTTCTTTCTATCGTTCATCTTGATTTTGTGAGCCAGCACCTCTTTCAAAGCACTGCCAAGCAGCAGTGAAAGACACTGCTGAGCAATATGAGCCTAATTATTAATTGCATTGGTTTGTGTTTGTTAGTTAATGAAGTAAGGGTGCTTCTCACACTATGCTCTTTTGCAGTGGATAGAGACAGGAGTGACTGAACTGAGCTGTTGCTTCTGGGTTAATTTGGGTTAGCAGAGCTTATATGAGTGGTGCTGAGCCCTGGCAGGGTGACAGGACAGCACGATGTACGTGGGATTGTGGCAGTGGCTGCAGCGCTCTGCTTACCTGGCAGTTTGTGCCGAGTCCCCTAGGCGCTGCAGTAACCGTACATTTGTGCGAAAGCTCCCCTCAGCATGAAGCGTAGCCGGGGTCAGTACCAAATCGAGAAGGTCAGGGTAGGTCCAGCCGTGGGGCTCTTGTCAAAGAGGAGCGTGCTGCTAGGAAGGAAATGCTGTAGCCCAGCACGTGAAGCTTGTCAATAATCATGCTGTTACTGGTTTATTGAAGCTGGAAGCTCCTGATGCATCTTATGGTTGTTGGGATTACTGCTGAGATATATCTGTAGCCTGTTTGCTCTGGTGCAGAGCCATATTCTTTCATGGAGCTTTTCATTGGTGAGGGAGTCCCTGCATCATATATATGTATGATGATAAAAAATATATATTTTTTATTGTAGGAGAGGAGACATAGAAAATACGAGAAAGGGTAAATGAACCCCTGAAGCTCAATATTTTGAATTTGATGATATGGCCACAAGTTCTGAGCCATTTTAAATGTCTGGTTCTTATTAGACTTGTGCCATGTGTCAATAACTCTTTCAAAATGACTGCATATTTGTCTGTGACACGTGTTTTCTAGTTTTACCTGCCCTGGTTATTGACAGAAACAAGCATCAAGAATCATTAATGCTGCAGGGTCAGCATAGCAGTGAAAAAGGGAAATCTGTGCTGTCATGTGCGTGCATTACCAATAAAATTGGAAACTAAGTTACTATTCTTGACCATAAATATGTTTTGGGGATGGTTTATGGACAGAAAAATGGTTTTTAATCTCTAGATCAAAATCTTTTGTCACTTACAGAAATGATCTATTTGATAATTTCTGTCGAAAATTATTAGGCAGCTTTTTGAGGAGTATGAGAACTTTTTTTAAAAAAAAAAGGAAAAAAAAGAATATTTTACTTATTCTTGAAACAGCTCTATGAAATCTGTGAAATGCAGTTCTATAGTACATTCAAGGACAGTAGAACTTTGAAGGTCTAGAAATGTGTTTTTAAAGTCAAGAAAAATTTGGAATGCTTTATAAGGATTGCAAGGTGAGAAATTGAAAATATCAATCTCTATACAAGTCAGTTAATTTAATCTGGGATTTCAAGGAGCTTGACCATTGAAGTGCATGAGGTTAAGATTGTATGGGTACTTTAAGTCAATATTTTTTAAACCTTAATACATTTTAGTTCTTAAAAAACTTAACCTTGACTTTGAATCCTTTGAGTTCATTTATTCTAGGGAAAAGATACCATTTTTGCAGTACTTTTCCCCTTAAGTGTTTTTAATATACATTTGATATAGCTTCTCAGCTTTGTTTCCAATTTAAGATAATGCTCTTGTGTGAGTTCTTTTTAAGCTTTAAACAGAACACTAGAGAACAAAGTGTGACACTGATAATGAATTTGAGAAACTTAGTGATGATATTAAATTTCTTCTTTTATTTCATGTTTTTGTATCAGATGAAGCAGTGTACTTCTGGCTGCTTTGTGCTATAATGGAGCAAATACAAAGCAGCTGGAATATTTCAGGTATGCAAAGAAGGTTTAAAGCCTGTGTGTGTTGCCAGTGCAGACCAGCTGTTGTGCAGCTGTGAACCTTGCCCCCTAGATTTTCGGTGTGTGGCCCAGAACTCTTGCACAGCTGGGATGAGTTGAAGACCAGTGAGAATTTCATTCAGGTATTGATGGGGACCTTCACATCACTGATCTTGCGAGCAATAGGATTGCCACACACAAAGCAGCCAGTGTGTGCCAGGTAATGATGTCAGTGATGTGATGCCTACGCTTTTATTGAGATACCAGCACTATTGAGCTGTCTGCTAGTTAACAGTGATAGCGACTTAGACTTACATTAAGTATTAGAGATGGTGAAAATGCTTCTTTTTTCTTTTTTTCCTACAACTTGTATATTACAACTTTGTCTGAAAACTCTGAATGTTTCATCATCCTATTTAAAAATTGAATATATTGATTGTTTTGTGTCTCTAGAGGGTGGTAGTCTGGGTCACTAAATCTTTATCCATCATGCACAGCCAAAGGATTTTGAATTTTTACCGATGCACAGACAGCTGTGATCTTCATAATCAGTTTGTGTGGGTGTCAGCATTCAGCTCTCCAAAGAAATTTGTCATAAAATAAATGAGAAATTGAATGAGATGGGAATTAAACCAGAAAGTTGGCTGTATAAATGATTTAGCAGTAATCTAATGTGTAGCTAACTGGCTAGTATCCAAATTGTGCTTCTGATTGTTTGTTTTCCTCTGGGGAAGAATGTTATTGAATATTAGATGACTACTTCCCTGAAGGAAAATGCTATAAGCCTCATGTCTAGGTATTTTGTTCTGCCATCAGTTTTTATCTTGTATGGCACGGCTGTTTCTTATATCATGCACATGGATGATGATATTAAAACTGAAAATGGTGTATTGTGCAGCACAACGCTGGCCTTTTGTGAGCCAGCAGGACTTTTGCAATTGACATTATTAGTGCCAGAATTTCACCTAGGTTGTTATATATTAGATGAATTTTTTAATGTTTAACTTTTGGTTGTCATCCACGATATACCCATTAGTCAGCAGAATGCAAAAGGGGTGCTTTGGGGCTGGGGCCTGGGGGAAGGCAGATGATTTAGGTGTTTGTAGACTTGTACTGCTGGAGTCAGATTGAAAATTTAGTCTCTAAGGAAAGTGTGCTGCAAAGGGTGTAATTTTTGAAATTATATTAAATATCTAAAGTATTCCAATCAAATCACAAGATAGTATCAGTGAGAGAAAGCCAAACAATGGAAAGGAAGGAAACATAACAATGGCATTTTATAGTTTTTCACTTCTTTTTTTTTTCCCCCACAATTTTTACTTTCCCTCCTTTGGGACTAAATTTTTAGTATCTACTGACAGTCAAAGGGAAATTTCACCCAAGTCAGTCTAAGTTCTAGGGGGAGTGAGCTCTCATCAATTTCATTGAAGGTGTTGGCCTCAGCTTTTTATTGAATTTTGTTTCTTACAGTTATTCATCAAATTCCATTTTACTCGGCAGAATAACGTTCTGAGTATTGATATGAACCATCTTGCTTTATTTACAAGTCTGAGCATTCAGTGTTGTTTACAAGATCTTCTCCCCTGTGCATTCCACCCTGCCACCAAATCCTGATATATAAGAACTTGAATCATATCCGGGCTTTATTTGGGTTTTGGTTTTCCAAGTACACTTGTATTTAAAAAAAAAAAAGACAAAAACCAAAAACCTTTTCCTCCATTGTTGTGAAACTTACTATTACTTTTGCTTTTTTCTTTTAATGACAGTCAGAACTCTGTTGCCACTGTTACAGTCTTATATGCTTCTGAGGAAACAGGCCAAGCATCATGAGACTTGGCATGAAGTTATGAGCTGTCAATGCCAGCTATCAACGCTGGCAGTTGTCAGGCTGAGTTTCAGGATGCCTGAATTTGTTACTGCCGATCCTAAATTTTCTGCTCTAAGACTAGCTCTGTAAGAATTGCCAGTCTGATATTCGTCTCACCTGTGTGAGATTACCACATTTTGTGCCATATCCTGTGAGCCAGCACACCACCGCAATTTCTTTTTTGGCACTCAGACAGCTAAAACACTCTAGGGGGAGACCTTTGTCCTGTGGGTTTAAAACTGAAATATGCCTTCAGCATTATGCCAGGTGGAGTGCCAGTCTTGCTGTGCCTCGGCCACGTCAGGGGGGATCTTGTTGGGAGTGTTGCAGGGGGTGCAGTCTACATGACATGGGCTGTTTGTGAAGCTGTCATGATAAGCTGCAAGGATGACCATTGTTTATAACTGTTTTGGAGGAACAAGTGAAGAGTGTATGTAATGATGCTGTACGTGTCCAGTATTGACTTTTTTTCCCTCACAAAGATGAAAATTTGTTGTTGCTGTGGTAAACATCACTTGTATCAATAAGTTCTGATTTTCCGTACAACAGAAGTCTGTATTTGTTTTTCATAGCAGTCAATAGCCGTGGTCCAAAGAGATCTTGAAAGTGGAAATACGGGTGCTTACTTATGCCATTGTATTAGGATAATAGTACTGTTTTGTGTGCCTAAAGCCATAACTGCATGTGCTTCCACGTCCTATATCTGTTACAAAATGAGGTATTGTATATTCCATCAAACAATAGTGCTTGCTTTAGTTCTTTGAATAATGGCTATTTGGAAGTAATCAGTATCAACAGGTTTTAAAAGCATTTCAAGAGTTGTTTAAGGTATAAACTTAGTGTGGTGGTTTTGTATTTTAGGTGGCCTGGCTTTAGCTCAAGTATTATTTTTTTATGTGAAGTACCTGGTTCTCTATGGTGTTCCTGCCCTCCTCCTTCAAATGGATGGACTCAAACCTCCAGCTCTTCCTTGCTGTGTGAGCCTGATGCACAGTTTCACTAAAATGTGGAGGTCAGTCGCTATCACTTTTTAGAAAATTTATTACTGATATATGACAGTCAATGTATAAGAACATATGTGTATGTTTTCATGGTCGCATACATGCTTGCCTGCACATTCTGTGCTCTTTCTGTCTAACCTCCATGATTCATCTTTTCCATTTTCTAAATTAACTTAATTTTGATAGTTACTTTTTTCACACTGCAGAGGTAGAGGAAAGCATTTCTTTCAGTGGTTGCATCCTCTTAATTATTAGAATTAGACTCAGCCCACTTAGCATCACTAGCATAGCAATTGTTTTTTTCCGGATGTCTGTTAAATAAGATTCATTTTTCAGTCTTGATCCAAAACCCACATTTCAGCTGGATATTTGTCCAGAGAAGGAAAAGAAATGTTTGATTAATTACCTTGTGAGGAAAGCTGTGGATATAACATTTTAACGTGTATGGTAATGCAATAGAGAAAATCTTCAACACATTAAAAATACTATCAAAGAATGATAATTGCTTATAATTTAGGATAAATCTGGATCTCCTTGGTTTTTAAAGAGTTCCATATGATATTTTGCAAAAAAAAAAAGAAGTGTTGGATCTTACTGTTGCTTTAAATCAGCGTTCACTGAAGTATTTTTCCTGAAAACCATCTCCCAGGTGAATTCTACTTGCTGTTTAGCCTCTGCGTAATAATGGATTCACTTGACTTCTTCTCTCCTCTGTTTTCCTCTACGCTACCTCTAGTTCTACCAGTCTATGGGACGCTGTGCCCCAGACTTATAGAAACATTACCTAAAACAACTTAAGACTTGTCAGCTTTTTAGCACGGAGGCTTCTGTCTTCCATCATGTTAGCACAGAGCCTAGCACAATGGTGCTTACCTGTTTGGTCCCCAGCTGCTTTGTGGTATGAATAAAACTTTTTCATTTTAGTCATAAAAATAGTGTGCCTGTTATTATCAGAGCTTTACTGGACAAGATTTTCATTTTGTTTCCTGCTTGAAACTAGTTGTTACAGGAAAACTTCATGGTTTGTAATAGTTTGCAACTGTTGGTATCTGGTATTCAAAGAAGAAATGCAGCATAAATAGGGTGGATAAAACAGATGAACTGTTAAAAAATTATTTGAGCTGCTGGCAAAGCTGTTGGTTTAAATTGTCTTTCAGAAAGAGTTTGAACTGAACTTCTGACCTGCAGAGTTAATTTAGAAATCTGTTTTTTACTGGGCGGTCTTCCGAGAGCTGCATCTCTTGGCCTGCTGGCCCTTGCAAGCTGAGCTTCAAACCACAGCATTTTTTTTCCTTCTCTCCCAGTTATTATACCAGGGAATCTGAACATTGCTCTGGAGGTGTCAAATGAAGCTGAACTTCAGCACAAATACTAATGTGCTGATGTGTCAGGTAATTGTAACAGATCACGCAAAAAATGAAGGAGGGAAGGTAGCCTGAAGAGAAAGACAACATGAATGTCACAGCGTAAGGAATATAAATATGCTACTGAAGTCTTCCACCACCACCTGGTGTCCTTTGAGCATACCGACAAAAGATTTTGATGTGACAAATCTGAGCCATTTTAACTTATAATCAGTGCATGCTGACATAATTCACTATGTAATATAGCAGGTGGAAGAGCTTTCAATCAGGAAGGTAAGAAAACTACTGCAGCTTGTTGTCTAGAATTTCTCTGGAGCTGAAAAGCAAAGCAGGTATTAGAAAAACAAATCAGGTATTCTGCTTCCGCATTTATGATACTAAGCGCTTAACCAAATTGTGGTCCATTCCAACTTATAAATAGGGGCTGTAATTAAAAAGAAATTATCTATTTTATAGTAGATTCTGCCTAATCTGCATTTTCTTTAATCAAGATAACCTCCTGAGTCAAAAAATTAGCAATCTTGTTTCTAGTCTCATGGCTAATACAGGTGTTGAATGTGTTACTGTGGTTTCATTTTACCAGGGTATCATCATGTCGGTAAAAATGCCGTTGCATTTCTAATAAATGCATGATAAAGTTACTACTATTCAAAAGTTTGACTACAGTTGTGAAAAGGAGATTCTGAGCTCCTGATTGCCAGAAAGGGCAGCAGTTCAATGACACACCAACTTACTTTTTAATGTCTGCTTTATCTTGCTTAAGTCACGAGGGATTAAAACTTGTTGTTGTTACCAAGGGTAAAAGCAAGGTAGTGAAGTGTGTGAGAGGAACTGGTGTTGTTGGAAGCTTGTAAGTGCATTTAAAGAATTGATCAAGGCCAGTGTTTGCTGTACGGTTTCTCAGGCTTGGGGCTAGTAGTGTAGTGGAACAGGAAGAAGATGTGCTACTGTTACAGCATCGCTGAAAATCGAAAATTAGTTAAATAGGGAAAATTAACCCTGTGTGGAGAAGTAAGGGTGTGGAAACAAGAGAAACAGTAGATAGCATATAACTAAATCCTATGTCAATTCTGACATATCGATGAATGATTTTGGCAATGCATTCCACAAGGAAACTTGTCAGTTCATAATTTAGGACAGCATTTAGCCCAGATGCCATTCATGGGGAGAAAGGGGGAAAAAAAAAATGCTGCTGTTTTTGTTTCTTTACTGCATTACTGAGTGTGTTGAGTGCTTTTCTGCAAAGATGTTGGATGCATTGATCAGATACATTTTTACATTCCATGGGAGTAGCATGGCCTAAGTGTCGTATTATCTCTGGTCAGAGACTGATACGAGGTTTGCAGAGGAACTGCTCCTCCTTTTCTCTTATGCCTGTCCACCTTAAAATTTGTACATTTCCAAAAGCCTTATCTCAAAATAAGTGCTATAAATGGTATAGCAGTCAGCCACAAGAGGATCAGGTATTTTGAGGTGATTTGCTTTGTATCTGCCCTATAATTCTGGACAGCTATTATTTGAAAGCTCTTTACTCCGTGCCCTCTGATGGGACTTACCAGCAGCTGGCACTGAGAGACAAGAAAAGGAAAGAAAGGCTTATGCATCTTTGCCTTCTCTCAGGAGATTAGGAGTGTCGTTCCTGATCTATTTCCAGCCTTTGATTTTAAAAGAAAAAGTTGTCCAGTGTGTTTCAGAGACTCTGTCAGGTAAAACAAAAATGCATTTTTTAATGGTGTAGCTTCTAGCGGGTTTTCATTTAAAAAAATGTTAATGTCACAGAATTTCTGTTTAAAAATCAAAAGGCATCTTTTCCCCACTCTGTATTTTCAGGGGTAATCTCTTAAATATGGAAAAAGATTATTTAAAAAGGATGGTTGAATTAAACAGAATTACATCTGCAGTGTTGAAATGGCCCAGTGCTCATGAGTAAGGGGAAATTGTATTGAAATCTGTGAATAGAAGAAATGGGTATTGCCAAAGTGTGCAGAAGCACAAATATCTCTGACTAAGCCATGTTAAGCCATCTTTTGCCAATTTTAACTCTGGGGACTCAGTTAGATCTGTTCTGTGTGTCCTCTTTGGAGAAGTATGCTGAACTGGAGAGCTAGAGAAGTCATTTGACGGCATGGTGCTTGTAGCTGTACCTGAATAAGAAGGTAAGCAGTGGAGTGGTGACTGACATTTTTGTTTGTTGTTGTTTCCTCATAGACATGGGATAAAAATATTGGGTATACTTTTGACCTAGCTGAAGTCACTGTCAAACCCTTGATTGCATTTGGTGATGTCAGGATTTCACTTTAACATTTCTTCTGGGACTGGAGTGAAATGGACTTGCTGAGTTAAGCAAATCCGTAAGTGCTGTTAGTACCAGTGGGACATAAGAATATGCAAAGTGTAAAGCAAATGCTTGAGAGGGCCTGTCATAAGAATGATGCTTAGCACCTACTTTACTTTTTTGAAGAACTGAGGCCTAAAGAAATAAAGGTCTCTCAGAAGTGTGCCCTAGTTGTCACTGCAAGTAGTGACACAGCTATATGTAACTGCCTGTTCAGTTAAGAAAATTGGTATAGAACATTTACTCAACTGCAAGGTTAATAAACACCCCAAATGTGGCTGGAGTAGTCAATTGTTATTTAACTAGCTGAAATTAGTGAAAACTGATTTTTTTTTTTTTTAAACTGTCTTGCCCTAGGGAAAAAGGCTGTCTGTGGAAGGTTAAATGATCACGTTTAGCCACGAGTCTGTGTGAAATTGAAAACAAGAATGATAGAAATCATCATTACATTTGGGAAGACAGTTTTGATTCAGTTTTGTAGCAAATACAGTACTTTTTAGAAAAAGTAATACATCAGATTTTTGTTAGATTGCATCATGAAAGTGTTTTAGTTATAAGGATTTTAGATACAGAAAATATCACAACATGAGTTCTCGTATGATATGCTATTTGTGTCATGCATTCATTTAATGTATTTTGTTAATTATAACGTACCATACCCTAACATGTACTTTAACTGTTTATTTAGAAGGTCAAGTTTCAGTAGCACTCAAAAATTTCTTGTAACCAATTATGTGCTTAAACCTTGGTTTCTGTAGTTGAATTAGCAGTCCCACTAGCTTAATGTGAGCCTTCGTGTGAATGTTACTTAATATTCTTTGTTTGTACTTGCACTAAATTTTTTCTTATTCTGATGTCCACTGTTGGATCTCATCATGCATGTACGATGTGATATAAACATAACCTTCAAACATTAAACCAGCTTGCCAATATCAGAATACTTAAGCTGCTTGCCCAACTGCTGAGTGTTTAATTGCAGAATTGTTGCACATTTTTTGGTATTGAAATAATGTGTTTCAAAGTTGAAAAATAACATCTTTCCTGATTTACTGATCTGTTGTGTTTTTCATTAAGTGTTATGATGTTTAAAGCCAGGCATTGATCTGTGATGCATTGTTTTTAGTTAATATGTCACCCGAGTACATGAAAGATGCTTCAGTTCTGGACTGGTTAGTCATTGCCTCACTGACAGAGGCAACAGAGTTAACTGCTTTTGACGTCAACTAAATTAGTGTATGCTACAGTTCTTCTTACCTACTATACAGCTCAATTTGCTGGTTATAATAAAGCTTTAAAAGGCTCCATAAATCTCTTCAGTAGAGAGAAAATCTGTAATTTGTCTCTTTGGAGTGTAAAAAGAGGCAATAATGAAGCACCCTAATCCGTCTTGGGTCTAAATTGCATAATTACTGGAAATTTATTTGTGTGGTGACTGCTTTGTTACTGCAATTTGAAATTGCTGGGCTTTTTTAATGAACAAGCCAAGCCCACCTACTGCTTATCACCCATGAAGCCTATTCTTTGTAGTATCTGACATGAGCTTAGCATAGATACAAACTGTTACTGCTGCTCACATTTGGCAAACAGCACTTTGTCTGTTCACAACCACTGTAGAAAATGAGTAATAGCTATTAATAAACTTCATTGTTCCATTTGCAGCAAGGATAGGGAACTCTCACAGTAATTGGACAGTCACGCTGCTTGGCAAGTCTTACTCAAGGAAAACTGAAGGAAAACTCACGCTACGGGAGTTTGCCACTAATGGGCATTGGGCTTCATCCACTCTCCAGGAGATACCGCAGGTTTTTGAAGAATCAAGGAAGGCAGAAAATTAAAGTAATATTTCTTCTGAAGGGTTCTAGGGGAGATTAATAGAATACAAATGAGATTTGCTGTTTTGAAGAAAGTGTATACCTAATTGTATCACCAAAATCCAGTATGAGATGTGCGTGAGAAGCAAGAACTAATTTCTTTCGTAAAGCTTCCTGTGTAGCCAGACCTGTGTGTAAATTTACATTTATACTAGCAATGATGTTCCCTGCTCAGAGTTGTGCTTGTGTCTCTGGCCATGAGATTGCTTAAAAAAAAAAAAAAAGTCACTTTCTAGAATCATTAAAGCTTTCCTCTGGCTTTCAGGTATAATACAAGTTGAGTATTTTAATTGAAATGAAACAACAAAACAAATTAGATCAGGAATCTAATTTGTATGCTGGAGGCCACTAACAGTTTATGAAATCTTTTTATGCAGTCCATAAAAGAGCTTTCTGATTGGGGCCATCCTGTTTTAAATCATTTTTGCTATGCAGATCTCCAGCCTGAGCTCTCAGCTAGTAACTTCAATTCCATAGATGAAACTCTGGGACGCTTACTGATAATTTCTTCTCAGAGGTGAATGTCTCTGTAATAAAATATACCAAAGCTGGGCTGCATCCTGCAGCATATGGGATGTCCAGAGTCAGTCCAGGTATTTCTGGTATTTCCAGGTATTTTTGAAATCGATGAGAATTTTGCTGCTGGTTTCGAAGGGTCAGGATTTTACTGGGGATTCCCTCCGTCCTCGTAGGTATGGGAAGCCCTGTCCTCTCCCTGTGATTCCATGCAGGAAATACTTTGCTGCAGATAGAAGGTTTAGGGTTTACTCTGTTCAGCCTTGAAGCCATCATTTATTCACGGTGCTCTTTTGTGAAGTGAGGTGTATGCTTGCGTATGGGTCACATCAGTGCCAGAGAGCCATACAGCACTGAGCAGGAACTTGGGTTGGAGGCGTCCAGAACATGCTGAGTGCAGTGTTAGTTTTGTTTGTTCTAATAATGTAGGAAACCAAAAGGCAACTTGGTATTGCTGAATCATTCCAGGAATAAATAGAACAGAAATTGAAAGTGTTTTATCTAAAAATGAAGTGCTAAAATTCCTGTCTGTCCTTAAGCAAGTGTCAGAGAATATGATAAAGATATCTTTATGTATACACAAGTCCCACTTATTATTACTATAGCGAGAAATTGCTTGTCAAACGCATGATATAAAAGCATTTGACAGTCTTCGTATTTTTTCTTTCAAATAACACTGATTTTTTTACCCTTTTAGTTGAATTTTTTTTTTACACTGAAAAGAAAGCTGCTACTACTAGTTTGCTGCATTGCAGATGGTTAAAGCTTAAAATCATAGCTCATAAACAAAAGACAGCCCATTGGAGCTTGAGGTCCAGATTTAAGCTTGTTCTTAAGGTCTTGATGGGACATTGAATTCACTTGAGCAGGAATTTTCTCAATGGGTTGAGCCAGGATTTGTTTCATTGTGTGCTGCATGGTAAGGACTGAGATGTTTTGCTTTTGGGTAGGAAAATATAGGGTTTGCTACTGTTTATCTTGGAGGAATGCCTGTAGAACTGTGTGTATGTTTTTGTTCCCGATTCCAGCACCATGTTAGGGGGTAAGTGGTAAAATCCATGTATGGCTGGAATTCACCAAGTGTCTTGCTCTAATTAAACGGCTCAAGTTGAAAATGAGAGCTCCAAGAACGTGCTGTGTGTAGTATGAGACCCCAGAAAATGTTGCAATGTGGCTTTCAAGGCTCAGTGTTGAAAAGAATATTCTGTAATTTGGATAATAGGTAAATACTTGCTAAGGGTTGTTGTGTTGGATTTGATCTCATTTTTTAAGTGTTACCTGCCTCATCATGCATTTTCCCATCTTCATTTTAAAAACTATAAACAGTAGACAGCTCTGGCTTTTTAGTTGAATGTTTTCAGTTTGCTTGCTATATTTTTACTGAAAAATACCTGCTGTGACAATTTAATTGTCATTTTTCTGTTTTAAGTTGTATGTCTGCTTTCTAAATAGTATATCCTAGCATGGTGGCAGTTACATTATTTACGAAGTGTGCTGTTTGTCACTGAGACATAGCTGTTTGTTATGAAGGTGTAGGCTTCAAGTAAACTTGCAGAAAACAGCATGACTGAATCCATGCAAGCTATAAACAGACAAAAGTGTCTTTTAAAAAATATGGATGGTTTTCCCAGATCTTTAATAATGAAGATGGTGATGAGTCAATTAGTAGCAGTCATTACTCAGAAAATACTTATTCAGCTTGGTAGGCACTAACCCCTCTAGGATTTGCTTTAGCAGTTTTTATAGTTTTATACACATTGAAAAATAGGCCTTAGCAAAGTCTTTACGCAGGTTTTGTATCTGCTTTCCCTATTGTCATCTTATTCTTTGGACAAGGCTTGAAAACATGTTTCAGATTTATATCACACAGTTGTAATTACTTGTAATTTGGAAGCCTTAATCCATTTGGAGATTGCCAGCTAGGGAGGTTGCTACAGGCAGCATTGGAGGAAAAGTTACCTGAAACAGAAGAGGGAAGAAAAGTAGTTCAGCTCTGCGAAGTGGTGGGGCATCCATCAGGTGAATTCTCTCGTTTACAGTCTTTTGGGCATCACTAATGTAAGACATTGCTTGAGAAACAAGGGACAGCGAAGCAACCTATTAAGAGCCTTGTGTCAGTGAAAGCAGCTATCATTCAATAACCTTTCAGTCTCCAGTGCAAAATGTTCCGGTGTGTAGAGACTTAGTCAGCAACTCACTGGCAAAATGCGAGGTTTACGTGCAAAGACTCCTAATGGAAGTGCTGGTCTTGTAAATGCTCTTCTGCAGTTAAATAGGACAGGTTCCTCTGAGGATATGTGAATGAGTTAGACTTTCTAATGTCAAGTTTAGCATGTTTGTAATAGGAAGGGCTGAGAACCTTTGCTGAAACATTGCAACAACTACAACACTTCTTGAAGAGATGAATACCCTCAGAGTAGAGTACTGAAACTGTAATAAGTAATAATCCACTTGTTGGATTTCATCACCACCACAAATGGCAACTAGTCTAGCTGATTTGAAGAGATCTCAGTGCAATTATTGTGTTATGTTTGCTCCAGTGAAACATGGGGTAGTGTTGCTGCTTGAACTCCTTTCCTACCTGTAGAAAATAGAGCATTCTTTTCTGTGTCCTATTCCAGAGGCAGTGTAACTGTATTTAAGCTCTCTGGGATATTTCTTTACACTCCAGTCCAATCCCTAGCTTTGTGGGAATGTAGACCTGGGCACACAGTATCTCATTTACATGTCTCCATCTATGTTGCTGATTTTTGAACGCTTCACAGATGGCAAACTGTCCCCCTAGGTCCATTCCTCTGAAAGTGTGGCCCAGAGGTGGAATGGTGCTGCTATCCCTCTGCATGCTGCCAGTGCAGTTTGCTGTCAGATTGTGCATTAGCTGCTCCAAAAATGGTTTATCGGTCCTGTGCCTTGTCCTGGCACAGACAAACAAATGACCTCAATTCTTAAATAAAAATACTGACATTTTTGAGAATATGGGTGATTCTAGTCCAGGATCTCCAGAATTAGGAGATGTTGCTCCTGTGAGTATGACGGATTTTTGTTTGTTCAAAAATGTGCAGAATTTACCTCATCTTAGCCATAATAGCTCCCCTTGTGTCCTTTCCCTATCATAAATATATTTGTTTTCCATATACGTGGCTAACATCTGCAGTTATTTTTAGTTCAATAAGAGTGTTGGATATATTGCGGTCTTGATATCTTATCTGTTACCTTCCTGGCATGGAAGAAATGGCGTTTTCTGTTAGTTTTCCTCACATAGTACGTTATGTGTGGTAACAGAAAGATATGAATGAATTTTTTTTAGGCCTCAGACCTGTGTACCCTGATGGTGCACATAAGAGACCCATTAGGGTGTTTTTATTTTTTACAAATTTTTTGAGAGTAATTATTTCCTGCTCTTTAGACAACATGGATTTGGTTCTTGTCTCTCATCCAAGTGATGTCAGGGCAGTAACTCTAGATTTTATTTTACTTTTTGTCTTGAAGAAAATCAGAGGATAATTAGCTCCCACTTCTTTCTTTGAGGTGTCCTGTCTTTAGTCTGTGCAGATGAGGCTTTTCAGAATGGTGACGTTCCCTCTGCTTACAACAGGCATCCTTGCTGAAGCGTGTGGCTAGCCAAACGCTTCCCAGATTATGCTGCATGATGCACGAGTTGTTGGGCTTTGTTTCCAGGAATAGCATGCGGCCCGGCAGTCCTAGGGAGCAACTGACAGGAAACAAAGCTGTGATATCTTCTCTTCAGCACATGATTTAAAAATATGTATATGCAAGATCAGGGTTTGGCAATTCAAATAATGCAATTAGGTTTGTACAGAAAGGGTTCCAGTAACGAGCTTAGCTTTAAATTGATTAATATGATCCTGATGTGTGCTTGGCATTTACTTTCTTTTGTGCTGTGAATCATTGGGAATGAGGTCTCACAATCAAACATTGTTGTGAGATGGGGTCCTTTAGCAAGCCAAAGGGAATGGCAGGTCATGGTCTCTAGCACAGCTAAGGAGCGATGGTATTAATCTAGGTAGATGTGGGGTCAGATCCTTAAATAACTTAAGGTGGCATAACTTCACTGGATTTAAAAGTTGTGTATGAAAGGGTCACACAGCTCTGCTATTGGGGAACCTGAGTTTTGGCCTCAGGTAAAGGATGGCCCAGCATTGTGGGAAGCATGACCATAAACAATCCATCAGATAACATACCGTACGCGTGTATAAAGGCTGCAGGGTCTTTAGGGGTTTGGATGGTGGTGCTCAGGAAACAAAAGTCTGTCACTACTTGTCAGTCTGCAGCTCTGCTGGGAGCTGCCCAAGTTGCTGACCTGTGCTGGGCTTGGGGCACGTAGCCAGGAAAGCATGCGCCAGCTCCCAGGCAGAGGTCCCAACCGTTTTTTGGTCCCAGTTTGTGTCAGTGTGCACCAGGCTACAATAGGCAGCTCTAGGTTAAGTGGCAGGCACAGAATTCAAAATAAGAACAAACCGCAGGGAAATTGGACAAATGCAAATCTTAGAGCGAGCGCAAAATAACCCTGACACAAGGGAGAAACAGATATCTGACTCATCTGATACCCTAATTGCACCATAAACAGGATCTTGTCACTGTTTCGCACATTTCGCTTTCAGATGTAAGCCTTTGCATCCCAGGGACAAAAAGATGATTTTTGTACTTTTTTTCTGGGAATCATCAGGATTGCAATTTTGCTACCAACTGTGGTTCATACCAGCTTGTTTCTGCCTTTTCCTGTCTTTTCTCTGTAAGATTTTATTTATTTATTTTTTCCCCCTCTGAGCTTTGTGCTGAATGCAAATTTGGAGGCAGCTTGTTGCATTATGCCTTTAGCTTTCAAAGCAGAAACTGCATGTCTGTGAAATCATTTTAAAACCATACCTTGAGGACAGAGGTATATGCTTGCAGACAGATTTCAAAGATTGTATTTTGGAGAAGGTCCTTGTTGGTTTAGCATGTGTATACTGTTAGTCACTGATTACTAGTCAACATGCTGGGAGAAGATGCATTTGATTGTGAAGATTATATATATAATCTTCTGCTGAAATGTATCAGAAACTAAAACTTCCATGCTTAACAAAAGCATTGAAGTTACATACAGAACTGTGATTCAAAATGCAAACCTTCAGATGAACTGAGTTAGAGACAGTTTTATAAAGAAAATAGCTATCAAATTGCATGCAGTAACAAGATTATGGAATGGAAATGAAATAATCTCTTCTTTATCTAGCTGAGATTCTAAAGATACTGTGTTGAAAGACCACAATACTATTTTGATAAACTAGATTTTACCAATTATGTCTCCAAAAATTAAAATAGTGTATTGTATTACTAACATTTGAGCAGTAGAGAATTTAGCTGGCAAATTATTTCTTACTCATGTTGCTGTGGGTATCCTTTCCCTTGTTATTTTAGAATTTAATTAAAACTTTTATTTCGGAAAATTTTGTTGTTTATAGGATTTCAAAAAGCATTTGTGAAGCTACTTTTTATGTAATTGAGGCACCATGAAGTGCAAGGGCTACCAGGTAAATCCTATGTTTTGTTGTAAAGTTCAGCTTTGAACAAGCTAAGTGAAGCTGATCATAAATCACATTGCAATATCAAGTAGGTGTGGGTTCACTTTATAGAGCAATTGTCTGTGTGTATATGGCAAGCTTAATTCTGAGTTAATTGTGGGGCGCATCCTGGCATGCCTGATAGGTGGGTTCCTGTGATGTTGAAGGGATCATTATGAAATTATTAATACAATTGGAGCATGATTACTTGTTCTCTTTTTTGATTTATTAAAGTTACTTATTTGCTGCCCTCCTCCCACCCCAAGTTGCAGTCTTGACACTGTTATGCAGACTTTCTTTGTCCCATTTTGATTTTTTCTGTCTGATAGTGGAGAGATTAATTACATCTACCAGATCTGTTGCCGTTGCTATCTCATTGTATTTTCAGGTCACTTTCGTATAGACTCAAATGCAGTATGTATTTAAATATGAATAAGCAGAACAGTTGAAAATGTCTGTGGTAGTGTCTTGTCAAAACTAGCCTCCTGGAATCCTAGTTTTTTAGTCTTTTTGCCTTGGAATGTCTCTATTCATTATCTTAGGTGGTAAAAATTTATGTATCCAATATCCATAGCCTTATGGATCACTAGTAATGCAACTAGTTCTCCCATTTATAGTTTGAGATTGTTCAGCATTGTTGATTTTGCTTTTAATCAATTTTTTGCTTATGATCACACACTCTGGCACTGCTGTATATTCTTGTAATTCTGTTGGTTGTAGTGTAGTTGTATCTTTAAATTACTACTTAAACAGTGGAGAATTGAGAATCTTATATAGTCAGGTGAAATGTGTCAGGAGAGCATCAACCTGAAGATTAATGGGACCTCTCTGTCTGCACTGATTTTTACCAAGTGAAGCTCTGATCTTTTTTTCTGCCTTTTTTATTTAATCCAGTAAATTGGTTCTGTGCATGTTCATTTTTAATACTTACTGAAGATTTTGTGGAAATATTTTGATTGTGATAGTCAGTATGAAATAATGGGCTGCTATAAATCTTTGTAATAGGAAGTGCATTATGTTGTGAAAAGGTGGCACATAAGTCCACAACAAACTGTTCTTTTCTCCCTTCCTCCCTGAAGCCACTCTGCCTCAGCTACCTACTTCAGCTCTGAACATCTCAGGTTAGCAGGACCGTTCAGTTTCCATGCCCATTCTAGGCCAAGTCCTTGAACTTTCAGTTCAATGTCAAAAGTGGTGGTATTCTTACGTTCCACATCCCTCTGCACAAGAAACAAGAATTTTGTCTCTTCAGAAGCTTCAGTTACAGATAAAGATGGTAGAAGATTTGGTCATTGCCATCAGAGGTAGCCAGTAGTACCTGACAAGATGAGCTTGTCTGAAGACGTTTAAGATAGCTATTTGGCATACAACAGTTCCCTCGAACTGTACAAGCTCCCTTCTCCCCATCCCAGCACAAACATACTGAAGTGTTTGGTCCTGGGAACAAAAGGCTTTCAGAGCTGTTAATACAGACTGGACAGCTCTGATACGTAAGACTTCTGTGCAACACAGAATTTTTTTAGTGAAGAGTAGGAGCCAAATTACAGTATGCCTCCAAGCAGGAGGAATGCAGAAAGATAAGAGGATGTACTTTGTGCAGTGTAACTACACAGTAATATGACAATACTATAAAACGGGGAATGCTTGTAGGGAAGGAATGTAAAAAAGGTTTAATGATGACCATGTTCATGTCCCTGACAGAATGCCTTTTCCATCCTGAGGAAGTTTTTACAAGAGAAATTCACTGCCCTCCTCTCCACCCTGCTCACTCAGTGGAATTTCCCTCCACCTTAACTCCTAGAATTCCCATGGCTCGTTATCTCTCTTCTGTTACCAGGATGCCATTAGTAACAGTATCCGACGATTTCTATTGCTGCTTCAGGTAGAAGGCAGTACACTGCAAGCAATAGTATTAAAATATAATCGGTCATCTGAGTTCAACATGATTTGTCTTTTTGGAGCAGGCTGTTCAAGAGCTTAATATTTGCTAAAATATTTTCAGATCGTATACAGAATGTAAGCCTGTTTCAGAGTCAGTTCAGCACTAGAAATTAGACACTTGTGTTTTCCAGTTGAGCCATTATGCACACCGTTAATCTGGGATTATACTGATAGTCCCATAAAAGCAGCACATGCTTCAGACATTAGGAAAATTTCTGAAATCAGCAGATGTTTAGTCTTCCTGTAGTGTCAAGGATTTGCTAGTACATGGTTGAGGAGCTTGTATCTCCTGAGCTGGCAGAGCAATGGAGAAAGCACAGAAAAGGAGAAGAAACACTGGCATTAACCGCCTGCGTATGTTGCGAGTTCCCAAGTTTTTGGGCACGGTCCTTGTCCTTCAGGGTAATTTAACTTGTACATACTATCAAAAGTCCTCAAAGTTGTTTTCCGTACTAGATTTGCGAGGAACTTACTTGCAAGGCCCTCAGTCTCAGTATATTCTGTGTATCTGAAGGAGAGAGAAAGGGATTCTGATTATTCTGTGTCATGGAGAGAATTCAAAGCAATTTATTGCATTTTGGTGCAGTACAGAGCAGATTAAGGGAAAAGATCTAACTTTCACTTGTAGTATGTATGTAGAGGATCTACCTGCATATATGACAGGAAACAAGCAGAGTCACTGGTCATCAGGATGCTATAAAAACTTTTTTCCAGTAATTCATATTCATGCTTTCTGTGTGTTATGCTACTCTGAATGTTACTGCTTTATTGAAGAAGTACTTGAACAGGGGATTTGTGAGCTTTTTAATGTGAATCTAAATCTTTCCATGTGGAGAGCATCTTAAATGTCGTGTCATTACTTAAAGGAAATTGCATACTAAGCTTTTTTTTGCTTCTGTTTTATGAGTGACAATAATTTTATATTTATTTTGGATAACATTAATTATTTTGAAATACAACATTTGTATAATACCCAACAAAGTAGTATTTTTTAATAATTAAAATATGGTGAATCTTTTTTCTTACAGAAGTTTTGATGTTGGGCTACATCGCTTTCTGGTCAGGTAAGATAATGTTTATTTTGAATTGCAGTTCCATATTAAAAAGCGTTTCTGTTATTAGTAGAGACAACCGTCTGAACTTGATACCACTTGACGCTTTTTGTGGCAAGATTGCCTTTCATATTTCAGAAACTTTCACTATTTGGCTTGGATATCTACCCAACATAAAACTCTTAAGGAACCTCTTTAGGAGTCACTCAGGAAAACCTTGGTTCAGGAAATTTCAGCAGAAGTGTTCCACTTGTTCTGAGGAAGTATATTTTTCCTTTATCTTGATTTTTCTCGTACTGGAGAAAAGCAAACATTTTTCTAATTTTTTTTTTCCACTGCAAACTCAAGTGCCTTCATGCTTTGTAATAAGGCCTTGAATTTTATAGACAGTTGTGACTCTATGGAGGAGAGTTTTGTTTTCCTCAATAGAAAACTTGATTGATTAGATGCAGAGGATGGACTATATTCTGAAGATGAATAAGGAATGTGGAGTAATTGTTGTGTGTTTTGTTCACTGACATGCCATGATTAAAGCAGGGCATTTCAAGAAGAAAAGGGAGGTTAATGCATTTGAATGCTATGCTGAGGAACTGTTTTTGCTGTTTGGACTTCTTTTGTGTGAGCAAAGTCTCAGGTGTTTACTAAGAATGTGTTTGCATTCATTTTCAGTGACATACCTATCACTATCTGCTTAGGTTTACAGAGAAATGCAATGCGTATTGTAAAAGATAGAAAAGTTTGCCATGGCCTTCAAGTCCTTAAGGAATTTTTTGTCAGTTATTTCATCCCACTAAAATGTTGCCCCTCACACAATTGAGCAATATCCATCTGTGAAGGCTTTTATCTTAGAAGAACTAACCCAGTATGTGAACCAGTGTGCTGTTTGGGTCCCTCCATAAGGATCAGGTGATCTTAGGCTTCTCACCTTGCTGCTGAACTCATTCTGTTAGGCTGCTGTGTTTTATTTCCTGGATAAAGGCTCTCTGTTAAGCCTTTATAGGTATCCGTCCTTGCAGCCGTAAGGCAGGGTTTTGCAGCACTTATTCACAGACTCTCTGAGCTCCTAAGGGGTTGATCACTCCTGGTTGCTTTTCACCCCTCTGGTCACACACTCAAGGCCTGTGTTTTTTTTAATGTTTTCAGTTAGCCTGCTAATTGCTCTTGACTTTAGTTTGTACAAGGAGCATACAGCTCCAGACAGAATGACAAATGCCTACAAGCGTTTCTCTGCCTTAGGTTCAGCATCACTTCTGAGTGTTCTTTTCACTGAGTCCTCTGTGGTATCTAAGATACCCCTTTCAGACTCAGCTTCTCCTCTAGATTATCAGCTCCGTGACAAAATCCAGGAAAAAATAGTAATTCTGTATTTGTACAAGGTCTGGGTACCATTCAGGCAGTAATACAAAGGGCATACCTTGAAGGGAAGAGTGCTGGGTAGTCTCTTATTGAACACCATGCTTTTGTGGTTTAAATGAAACACACAAAAAAATACAAAAGATATGAGAGCACACCAATAAAGCTTTTGTCACAGGGAAAATGAGGTCTGAATTAAGGTTTTACAGGCAAACCCCTGTCCTGACATCATGTAACCTTTGAGCAGTAGACTTTGTAACTTTAAGATTATTTTACATATTCCTCTACATATAACACAGAAGCATTTCATAAAGCTCTCTTTGCTGAAGCCATAGTGTCAATATCACTGAAGAAGTCTACACTTCCATGTGTAGATTCAGTTTTTAGACTACTCAATGTAGTTAAGTTCTGGTAGCCATTCTATAAAACTAGTCACATCTATATTTTCATCAGCAGATTTTTTTAATCATATAAGAAATGTTTAGAAATATGCTACTGTTGTACAGGGAATACAGTGTACAGCAAAGTCTCCTGTGGATGCAGGTAACTTAGCCAAGAACACAATCATAGTAAGCATTGATATACTGAGTTTGAGCCACTGGTAATGCTTCTGCCACAGAATATAAGATATTATTCTAACATACTGTGTTGTTTTACATCCTCTGGAGATGTAGTATTGGAATTGTATGCTCACATAATCCCTGGACAGCAAATATTCATTGAATTTGATTGAGCTGAATGTCCTTCTTTTTGACTAATATGTCCTTTTTTTCAAAGCCCACTATGGATCCTATGCAGTGTGTTGTTGTAACTTTGAGACAGCTTTAATAATACTTCATTCTCAGTCTGTCACCTATCCCTGTTATTAACTTGGGGAGGCCTCAGACACTTTCTCTGTAACTGTACTGTTAAGGAGGAAATACTGTTCTGTTATAGCAGTATGAGTTTTGCTTGGTTTTCCTTTATTAAAAAAAAAGAAAAGGAAGCCATTGTTTAGTAGGTGACTTTTGAACTAGGGAACAGAAGATGTGGTGTTTCATGTCAGCCATGTGACCTTTAGAAAGTTATTGCCTTCGTTATTTTTATCTGTTTAAATGGTCTCTGCTCCCACAAACTCGCGGATTTTCTCTTCTATGTTCATATAGTAGCTGTCAGTTTGGGCTTCTGTGTGTCAGGTATGAATAATAACAAAAAACAGTTGCAGAAGTGTTGAAAATCAATGAATTGTATACTGTTTGAAACAGGGATCCTGAAAATTCTTGGGGGAAAGATCAATAACTTCATGTTGAAAAATTTCCTGATGAAAACTGTGTTTTTATACGACCCATTAAATTGTGCTACCGTACTTGAAAGATCATTTGCCCACTGTTTTCACACAATGATGTAAAAGAAAGTAATTGTTACTTCTCCTGTTAGGATCAGCAGAATTATTAATCAGTGTTGTTCAAATCATACAAGTACTGTACAGACACAATGCATTTTTCATTGTCAGTATAGGAAAAAAAAAAATGCAGAGCCTTGTGTTTTGTAAACCTAGGCATTCTCAGTATGGAGCAATGGGTGTATTATCAGAGTTTGGAATGCATAAAAGTAGCCTTTGAGACAGCAGTCTAAAGGAAAGAGCAAGAGAGGCTGCATGGTGCTGTTAGCTTACTGAAGCTGTTTCACCCAAGCATTTCGTCCAGTGTTGAGACCAGGGCATAAGATGAAATAAAATCTTGAACATATGAGAATATTTACTGTCTTAATGCCAAACAGTGCTTCCTTTAGGGCAAGGCTGATGAGGGCAGTGGAGAAGAATGACAGTTCCTGGAGGCATGATCCTTTCAAAAAATCTCGCCACTTTCAGCACTGCTGTGACTTTGAAAAAGTGTGAATCATTCATTGTAGTACAGATGTGGCTTTGAAAATAGCTGCAGGACCACATGCCTATAACATCACCCAGAGGTGTCCATCTGTTAGCAGTGCTCACAGCTGACCCTGTGCTTTGCAATAACTTTAGCTTATTGAGAGTTGCATGTTACATAGATTTTGCTTATTTCCAGCTGCAAAGGTTCTCCAAATACAAAACTTCAAAACCATCCCCTTTACTAGTATTCTCAGGTGAGGCAAGGCATAGTTTGGATTCTGGGATCAAATTTTAATATGTGTGTTGCTGCATCTATTGATTTTAGTTTGAACTAGGATACCTGCATGTAAGGGCAGAGTGGTCCCATGGAGAAAGAGGGATTATGGTTCTACATATGGCACTCATGGAAAAAGCAGAAGACAAGGAAAAGTCTGTTCATCAGCCGGCTTATCTGCTGTTCTCATTCTCTGTGGAGTCCCATAGGACTCCACATATCTCCATGCTACCCAAAAAAATAACAGAGTAATATGTTAATAATCTGGTAACTGGATTGTTCAGTACATTAAAACAAAAAAGTCTTCTTGTCCTTGTTGCACTACTCTATTCAGAAAGGTACCACTGAGATCAGTTCCTGTGAAGTCAAGCTTTTTCTGAAGTGTAGACACTTCTTTGCAAAAGACATCGCAATTCTTTACTGAGATGTCAAGAAGTTGCTATCTAAGTGTAACCCTCACGATGTGTAGTCAGTCACTGAAGCCCTCAACAATATTCAAGCTATACCAAGCTTGAGAGAGCTATGTCCCTACTGTGCAGTGAGAGCAATAAAAAAGGCACTTCTTGCTATCAGTATTTTATCTTCTGTTTAAAAAAAAAAAAAACTTAAACATCTTACCTTTCACCTTCTAACTCACCCAGGTCTTGG
>VXAL01002599.1:39286-53484 GCA_013399475.1 Chauna torquata
AACAGAATTAAACGTCTGACTTTTTCCCTTCTAACTCACCCAGGTCTTGGAAATTCAACATCTGATGCAACAGTCCCTTTTGCTTTGTATTACATCCCTCCCCTCATTCCATTCTGTGGTGATTCTGGGCTCCAACAGCTAGACACAGATTCCCTGCTGGGGTGCAACATAGGGTGCAGCCTTTTCTGAGAGCCAAATACCAGTGCTGATGCTATGCAGTCTCTGATGCTGCTTTGAACATGGCTGCTTATAAAATACTATTGATGTTCTAATACACTGTAGCTGGGCTAGACAGCACAGTATTAAAGAGATTCCACTTCCCTTGAAACAGGATCGATAGAGGTATTTGGGTAACTGCCTCTGTCTTTGAAGTCACTAGGGTGAAGTCCCACAAGGGTACATCCTTTCTTCGCTTTTTTTTTTTTTTTCAGTGTATCTGCTCTGTCAAAANTCCCTTGGTTTTGAAGTGACTAGGGTTAAGTCCCACAAGGGTACATTCTTTTTTCCTTTTTTTTTTTTTTTTCAGTGTATCTGCTCTGTCAAAAAAACTTGGCTTCTCAGTTCACTCTGTTGCGATCAGGTAGTCATCCTTACTGTGTGAATTGACAGTATGCGCCCAAACTGTCTTCTGGGGCAAACCAAAATGTGTGCGTGGGAACAAAATCTCAAGTGTGGCTCTGGGGATTGTTCACTCCACGGACACGGTGGGTAAAGTGGTATGGGTAAGATTACACTAACTTTGTCTTCCTGTGCCCTATCCAGTCTCCTAATATTGCCTCAATAGCTTTCACTGTCAGCACTTCCCTTCTTTCCTTTCAGGCCGTGCTTGAAGTCAGTGTGTAGCCTTAGTCTTTTGCCATAAAAAAACGACCACAGCACAGCCCTCACCTTCACTCAGACACCTTGAGAAAAACAAACAGAGAATAATGCCACTTAGGACTACAACATGGTGCCCTAAGGGGCAATTTCTGCATTGCCTGGATTTGACCAATCTGTTCCAAAAGATGCTAATCCTAACCAATTTTGCTGAATGTCTTTGTGCAACTTTGCCTGGGAGTCCTGGAGTAGATGCGTTTGGCTTTGTATATGTAGCCTGTGTGTCTACTGAGACCCCCTGAATAAGTACTACTCTTTTTTCTGTTGCCCAGTGTATGTCCATGACAATTGTATGTCTCTGTCTCATTCTTCTCACTTGGACCAGTACTGGCACAAAGGTTCTCAAGTGATGAAACAGCACTGTATGTGGATGAAAGAAAACAATTTATATCTATCTCTAATCACCAAAGCAGCAAAAAGCATATTGTTCAGGGGAAAGACTGCCAAAGATGCACGTAACATGCTGCATTATTCTGCCTTCATCTACTGATATACTTCCTGAGGAAGGATGCAGTGATGCTGGTACTTGGTTTGTCATGTGCAGGTGGGATCACTGTGCATAGGATACATGCAGCTGCGGTGCTCCCATTCTTTTCTGGGTCCTTTCTGCCTCCAATCCCCAGCCTTTAAACCAAGTCCAAGCGTGGACTAGTAGGGCATGAGGTTATCACAACTGTTCACTGATCTTGTCTGCCTTGGATCACTGCGCTCTTCTGGAGAAGTGCAGATAAAGTCAGTGGAAGTTGCAGAAGCAGCATTTTTCGTCAAGGGTGTCCGGCTGTGAAAAATAAGCTTCTAGAGAAGATGAGACTAACACACAAACTGCTGATCCAAGTTCCATAGCAAAAACATCCTTTTGGACAAGAAGCCCCACTGTAACAATACTTCCTTAGCCAGGGAGCTAAGAAGAACAAAAGGAGACTCTTGCTGTCTTTTGTATAGCCTGTGATACAGTTATGATGTATTGGAGGCAGCCCTTGTAGAGACTTCCTTGAAATTATGTGGTTAAGTTAGCACACTGAAAAACCAGCAATATAGTCTTGTTGATAATAAAAGCAATTTGTGTAGTAATGACTAGATGTGACTGAATGGCCTTTGTGTCTAATTTATAAGTAGTTTTGAGGTTTAAGTGTTTCTTACTGTAAAGAGGTAGTGGTATTAGCTTAGGAGTTCTTTCTTGTTTAAATTTACATTCAGTATGTGGCCTTTTGGTTTCTGCAAAAATCATTTTAAATTTCTAAAATACAAAAGAGAACAGCAATCAGTTTATCCATAGAGACACCTCGCAGAATTGTGTGGGCACTGGTTTCATACATGCTGGAAGTTTTGCAGTTTAGGAGGTCTAATTTTGTTGTTGTTGAAATTGGTGATAATGCTGAAATGACATAAAAAAAAGAAAAAGAGCGATGCTTGGAAGTGTCTAAAAAGTGCCCAACCACAAGATCCAGCCTTACTGCCCCTAAAGTCAAGAACTGAACTCCCACGGGTTGCAGTGGGAGGCTCTCTGAATGTTCTGCTGTGTGCGTACTAGACCTAAGTATGAACTGTTGAAATGGCTACGATATATAAAATCAGTTCAGGCACTTTGCTTAGAGTGGGACAGTGTCCAAAAAAACTCAGTTGTCCAAAACCAAAACAAAACAGCAACAAAAAAAACCTCGATCAGAGAATACTGAAGAATGATGCTGAATTGCTTCAGAGCAACTGCAGTCTCTCAAATGCCTTCTCAGAATTAAGCCTTTTTTAACAACAACAAAAAAAGAAAACGATCTGTTGTTACATAATAAATTAGCATTGAGCATGTTGCAAAAATAAGGCTGGGTTTTGGATAAACAAAACGGAATCTTTATGTAAATGTTATGTAAATATGACATTTAACTTAAACTGTTGGAGTGGGGAAGTCGGGATTAACAAGGTACAGATCTCATCGTGTTTATGTGTTGCAACTGTGAATTAAACAGTTTGTTATTTTTGTTGCAGGGCATTTCAGTTGCTATCTGGAAGTAAGAAATGCACAGTTTGTGGGACGTGAACTGTTGTGAGATTCGGTTCAGGCCACTTTTAACTGTTTTCACTGAGTAGTTTCGTGGAGCTAGATCAAAGGATGCTTGTCACTATGAGAGGCGAAAGCGTGTGCCGGTGGCGAAGCCCGCGCGGTTATGTCGCAGGAACGTTTTTGTCCCCGGCTCGGACTGGAAGCTGCGGATCTGGCTGGCGTTTGCGTGCTCTCCGTCCCCGGGCGGCTCCGCCGGGCGTGCGGCCTGGTGCCGCCAGAGGGCGGCCTCGGCCTGGCGGCGGGGCTGCGGCCCCAGCCGGTCGGTCACCGCCGGCGGTAAGCGAGGGAGAGGCCGCTCGGCTGCGTTCGCCGGCCCAGCGTCCGAGCTGCAGTTTGCCTCTCTGCACTTGTGCTTCGTTTGTGCTTTTGTGGTTTTGGAGGACAGGCTCGCTTCAGAAAATGCGCATCCGAGAAGATGCGGTCTGTCGTGTGTCCTCCTCTGCTTTTGTGAAGCTGCCTTCCCTTTCCGAACGTACCAATTCGGACAGCAGGTCATTTGTATAACATACAGGGTTCTAGGAACAGCTGCTCAGAATAACGTACATGCACTAAAACAGTGAAATGCGGAATGACTGCCTTCATCCCTCTGGGCAGTGAAGCTTGCATGCGTTTCTCTTCCATGCCGAGCGTTCTGGGGACTGACGTGCTCTGAACCCTTTGCTGAAGATCGCAGCTCTTCAGCTGGTCCTTGTGCTTGAGGCCAGCTTGCTTGGCTTCGCTTCTGTGCGCAGTTACACAGTCACATAGCTAGGCAATTTCTTAAAGTGTAATGATCGAGCGTGGCCTTGCAGAGTTGTGTTGTTGAGGCTGATTGTGATACAGAACAACAAAACAACAACCCCTTAGCTTTGGTCTGAGTTCCTAAGTTTTCTCAGATCATCACACCTGGATAGTACATTGTCAGCGGTATTACTGAAGTAGATACTTTTACTGTTTGCTCATTGTACGCTACTGCAGTAGCGTGCAGCAGTGTCGAACAGATCAATACGCCAGTAACGGTGTGGGTGTTAGTACACATCCAGGGGCAAGGACTGAAAGTGGACTGTGTAAGCTCCAGTACATGCACCTGGTTCTAGGTTCTCTGAGTGTTCCAGGAGAGTTTACAGAGTCTAGAGTAGGGCAAGATGCGAAGAGTGGGCATGAGAAACAAAAAGGATGAAGGCAGGAGGCTTGATTACTTATATCTACTTACCCACAAATCTGGTGGATTTAGGGTTTCAGTGTGGAGGTGAAAATACTTTGAGACACCTGAGTGGCGTCACTAGACCCTGATGTCTGTGTTTCTGTCTGCTGTAGTATTGATTTCAGCAGTAAACCCTGAGTGGAGGACTTGACTGCAGTTATTTACAGCACTGATGGCAGCGTTAGTGTGTTTAGAGCCATAAGCAAGATACCCAGGAGAAGGTGGAGTACATAGTTTAAAAGTGCTGCCTGTGTGGGACAGGAAGCATTCTAGTGAATGCCAAGCAGAAAAAGATACTGTGTTGAAAGCCATATTCCCTCTGGACTGATTCCTAAATGGTGTGTGAGTTGCTGAGTGCAGATTGCAGTCCACCAGTGTTTTGGAAAGCTATGGGATGTGGCTGTTTGAGGACACAAATGCTAACCCCAAAAGTTATGGCTGACCTGTGGTACTGTGATGTATGGTAAAATCCTAGCTTCATTTTGGACTGGGAATTCACGAGGATCAGAGTTTCACCCTGAAGGCCTCTGTGCTTTTTCTTTTCATAGCTGAGACAGGATGGTGGTCATCCTTTGTAAAATGCTTTGAGATCTACGGATTAAAAATGCTATATAAGAGCTCAACGTTGTTATTTATTGTAAGCTCTTTACATAACACCAAGAATAGATGATAAAACAGGACAGGAATTAACTATTGGATTTGGAATCACAGTCTATCACAGATACAAATTTAGGGTAAAAAAAAAAACTGTTTTTGCTTTGCAATCTATATGTTCTTAATTACATCTATTTGGTCAGATTATGAACACAAATAGGGAACTGCAATAAAAAAGTGATCTTTTCAGAAGCTAGGGAAAAATCAATAAAGCACATATAAACTGTCAGTTACCTTATTTGCAAGTATATGTTGTTTAAGATATGCAGCTTAAAGGGGAACACTCCTTCCCTAGCTCCTGAAAAAATTACAGCATGTGGATCAAAATCTCACGCAGACCAGACTTCCATCTTAAAGTTCAGAAGTAAATAATAATTGGGTAGAACTCATGATTTTGAAGGAAAGAGGTCAAAAACTGCAGACTTTTAGTCATCTTACTGTCTGAAGTAGTAAAGAAAAATGCTGTAGGCTTCCTAGTATATCCCAAAATGTAATTGCAGTACCTCTGTGCAGTGTTGAAGAATGAGCAAAGGCCATGGAAACCAAAGGATAATACTTTCTATCAGCTGTCACACGGTTCTTGTTTGCTTTCTTTTGAAGAAGATTTAGTGTTTTCTTGCAAACAACATAACTGGACATTTGAAAAGTCTCCTGGCTTTTCAGCAGACCTCTGGTGTTCTGTTCTACCTGAATAGCAAAATGGAGTTTGCTTGCCTGAGTTGGATGATGTTACTCCAAACTTAAAAAGCATGAAATAAAGCAGAATTCCACCTTGATTGATGTAAAGAGATCAGGACGTATAAGTAATAAGTATTGCTCTACTATTTTTTGTGAACGCTGATATTATATAATAAGTATCTCATCTAGCTATAAGGATAATGGCATTGCCCTGTGCTAGTTCTGGTAGATTTAGAGATTATTTTAAATTATATCTAACGTTTTGGTACAATGAATTACTTTTCAAATCTGGATTAGAATATTGCTCTGAAAATACTAAGTATAGACATTTATAACCTGCTAGTGAGGCATAGTATTTTAAAATACTGACCTTAATTTTTTGACCAGTGATAGGGAGCTAACATTAGAATATAAACTTTAGTAGTGTGTCTCTTTGAGTTCTGCCAAACTCAAATATATATTTAAAAAAAGGATCTTTTCTGGATGGATGGAAAAGGTGAGCCAAAACAGGTGAGCCATGAGTTACTCAGGTAACTTTTCTCATTTGAATGCCCTCAGACTGTAGCAACAACTCAGGAACAAATATTGTTCAATAGTGACCTAAGCAGAGTTGATTCCACCATGGAAGAGAGATTAGTCACCATCTGCAGGCTTCACAGATTGTCCAAGAGAAATAATAATAAATGTGTTCATTGAAATTTTTGCAAACACAGAAATGAAAAGCAGAAGTCTGGCTGTAGGATGGTAGACAGGCTGACAGTGTTCCAGCTACAGAACAATTTCCAGGAGACTTTTTGGTTAAGGACACAGCAGCAAAAATGTTGCTTCTTAGAAGAAAAAAGTCTGCCTCAGTCTCTGTATGCTACTTAAATAGACTGCACTGTACTTCTTATCACTTCTTATTCTGAAATCTAGACTGCTGTTAGTGTTGGAGTTAGCTACCTTGGGTTTATTTGTGCTTTGTTGCTGTGTGATGACTATGCTTTTAGGAGCTAAGGCTATTTTCGTGTTCGTAACTGAATGAAGTCTCTATCCAGGTATCAAGGACTCCAAAATACCTCCAGACTTTCCCTCTCTGGGGACTCTGTATGGAGCTTCTGACTGCAGGTCTGGAGTTTTCCCATTGCCAGCAGTATCACAGAGCTACTGGTCATTACTCTCCCCAGCAATACGAAACTTATTTCCAGGAAATCAAAATCAAAATGACCTGAGACCAATGACATTTTTTGCTGAAAAGTGCTGTTTTATAGACTTAAGGTTTCTTTTAGGATGCTAACTTAAGAGGAACTTCTTTTGCTCTAGAAGTAACTGATTAAAGCAGCAGCTGTTTAAATGGATGGTGCTTGAGAGCAGCCTTTGGAGGTCGGTAAGTTTTAGCTGACAGCCAAGCAAAAGCTTTTACTTTAGTGAGATATCCAATATGTTGTTATTGGTCTGAAGGCAAGGGATTATCTTCTACTTAAAATAAATTACAGATGAAATATTACTAAATGAACTTTAATCAAGGGCTTCCTCTGTGCATGTTCAATAAGGATTTGTCCTATATGATGTAGTTGACAGCACCAGCGACTGGTCGATGTTAGTATTTCTCTGAGAGCTTTATTTGAGAGTCGGCTGGTGAAACAGACATGGCATATGGTGGAAGCTTTCTGTAGTGTAGATCTTAATAAATATTTAATTACTTCTTGTTTATAGCATCTTGTACTTTTTGAACTATGTAAACAGCAAAATGGAGGTGGTTAAGAAAGTAACCATGGAAACCTGCTTTATCCTCTTTCTCTCCTTCTATCAGTAGAAATATTTTTTGATGATATTTGTGATTTCTTTCCCCTCACTGTGATTTGAACTGAACCAACAAAATAACCCATAAAAAATATTTTAAGTTTTTAAACTTATATTTAAGTTGTAGGTTATCTAGTCAGAACCAATGGACCAATATTTGTATAATCAGTGTAAAAAGAGAGTTTGTATTCATACTCTTATTTGGGGTAACACTGCAAGAATAAAGTAAGCAGTACAGAGTAACTGTATGTAACATTTATAGAAGGTCATGAATGGATGAAGTAGATTTCTGCATTTGTGAAGAACGGGATCTTCAAATTTGCAGTGGCTTTTTTCGTTGTGAGACGCTGGATAAGGAAAACAGGTTATCAATTTTTTTTTATTGATACTTCAGGCGTATGAGTGCTAACTTGCATAAGATTGAAGCATTGTTAGAGAAAATTATCGTAACTTTTGGGCAGAAATTCTTAAACTGGAGACCGTGCCTCCACTATGAAGAAATGAAGGTCACCTGAAGTCACTTGTTCAGTTCCTCAGATTTTGAGAGACATTCCCTTGGTGAATCTGGTTGGTCATAGCAGAAGTTAGCTACAAGTATAAGAGCAACCATGTGGGATCAGAGCAGAGCTCACCCTGGCCAGGTACTTGCATGGTCTTTGCTAGCAGTCAGCAGTGAGCACCTAGGAAGGAGATGTGTACAGTCAAGTCAAGCCCTGTCAGTAGAACAGTTTGGGTGATTTGTGTTTCATTAACTTTTCGAGTCAGTAGCGGCATCTTCATGTGTGATGGTTTATAGTGCTTACTAGCTTTTGGACTCTGTGGGTTTAGATTGGAATTACCACTGTAAAGGCAAAATGCCTTCTAAGGAGCAGGCTACCCATGCAGCACTTTCTTCTTTTTGAACTCTCAGAGTAGAGGAGACACTTTCTTAGCACTTGCAATCACTTAGTTTTTAAAGGGGAGAGTGTTGCTTACTTTTTGGATCATATAGCCTGTTGCCTAAATACAGGCAGGTTTCTCAAAGCTGATCATCCCTGAATCTGCAGAACTGAAAAAAAGGAGTGTGTTTTGTGTTCAGAAATCATAAGACTTCAGCATTAGAAGTGCTGTAAGACAGAAGACCAGTATTGGGTATTATTTGCCTTTCTAATGAACTCCTTGCAAAATAAAAATTGCGAATGCAGAATAAATATCTTATATAATCTAAGAAAATTTTAAGAAATGCCAAAGTATATTAAAGTTTGATGATAATGCTTCAGATTCATATTATAATTGTAGGCTGTTATTTTAAGGTGGTTCTATGTACGTTGGCGTGACAGTAATTAAGCTTAAACTCAGCAGGGAGAGTTAGCGGTCTTTAATTTGTTTGTCAAATGAACAATTGATTTCAGTAATATAAAACCAAATTTTATTTCCTGGATTAATTTAGTTTCAATGATTGGATACAATGAGATATTTATTACCTGAAAGCTTCTCTTGCCCTTTAACATCTGTAATTTAGAGTTGGAGAAAAACTTCCTGGTGGTCTGGAGCATTATTTTGTTGTTTATTACAGTCCTGGTTGTACCACACTCAGTCTGGTTTTAAGAATTTGAGTTGCCAGGATTTCCATCACTTTCCTTGGAAACTTCTCCCCTGCTTTTATGGGCAGCAGTATTAGTTTTTTGAGACACCTATCTTTGCAAGATTTTCCCTGTCACCTCTGGTTCCTGATTCCAGAACTGATGATTTGTTGATGTTTTGAAGTGTCTGATCTGAGCTTAGCAGAGCAAGTCAAGAGCAGTGGTTAAGGAACAAAAGATGTACTGAATAATTTTAATATTTCTTACTAATGGTTTTGTCTCAGTTTTTGGTTTGTGGTACTGCAGAGCATTGTCTAATGCAAGTTTCCAGTTGCCTAAAGGAGTTGTCCTAGCAGGCAGGAATAAAGCCCTGTCTTCAAGTAAAGAAATTGTATAGAAGCCATCAGCATTACACTTCTGTAAAACAAAACAAACCGAAACCAAAACAAACAACAGACCAACCAACCCAGCCTGAAACAGGGACAAAGTGTTGAATGCATTAGGCAGAAATTGCTCATGCAGGCCAATCTTCTGTTTATTTGTACCCTCCTGCAGATGTGATACCAAGCTCTTTCTTTTGTTTTCTCAGTAATTAATGACAATGTTAGCATAGCTATAACTAAATTAAAAGTAGTGATTGAATTGACTGTGGCTGAATTTCTGGACACATTCTGTGAAATCTGTGTAGGTGGAGAAGAGTTGAGGCATGTGCTACAGTGATATGTAGATCGCTCAGAGTAGACATGGTCTTATTTGCTTAATGTTACCAATTTAAAGGAAATTTCAGTGCTAGGAGACAAATATCTGTATTACAAAACATTAACCTTTGTTGCTTTTTGGACAGCACTTAGGGAAGGGAGCTCAGCGTGCAGATCAGAGGCATACTACTCAAAAGTCAGTTTCCAAAAGTTACCTTCCAGTACCATGCATGCCCCAGTGCCTGATCAAATTATTTTTGTGCCTCACTTCACTGTTTTAAATGTTTTTTTTTTTTCCCTTCTTCTATTGAACTGAAGAAAGATGAAAACGTGATCCACCTCAAACAAGAAGCAGGGAAACAAGGTTTTATGAAGTGCTGTCAAGTGCACAGACCAAATCAGTGGGGGAAAGCCTGAAAGTATTTTTCTCAAATTTCTTTCACCTTAAGCATGGCTTATAACAAAAGGCTCAGAAAGCAATATTCAGGCAGAATGTCTTGCTTCAGCTGATGGTGTCTCTGAAGAGTTCAGAAGTAAATTAGAAAAATAACGACTGCTTTCATTAAGATGTTTCAGCTGTGGAAGCAAATGTGTTGGGGTTGCATGCTTTCGCTAGAGCTGTAGATGCACAAATCCTTTTTAGGATCAGACTGACAAACCATTTAATCACAAAGTCTTTATCTGACTGTCTTTATGCTGATTATGATCATGTCTTGAAGGCAGCATGCATCTTGACTGGGTGATTATCATTTCACTGCAGTAGCATAGACTTCCAGAACCTGCGCAGAGTGGTCACAGCATGCCAGCTCCTCCGTGTCTACTACAGAAGTCTCTTAGGAAACGTACCATTACGACTTATTTAGATATTAAATATTTGTATTGGCAGTCCACTTGACATTTTATGCCAGCTGATAGCAAGAGGAACGTTTTTATTTTTTTAGTGGAGTAATGTGAATAAACGTGCATATATGTGTATAAATGAGTTAGGGCACTTTCCACAGGAGTATAATGATACTTTCTTCTCATTATTAAGGGAAAAAGATAAGCTGTTAATGTCACAGTGTTGGATCAGTATCTTGTGCTTTATTGGTTGTGTCGCTATAACATATGCCTTCAGACCTTGCAAATGGATACAATTTGTTTCAGTCATTCTCATGTTTATCTATCGAGATGAACAGACTTCTCATTCTGTTCTTGTATGTTTTATGAAAATAATGATGATTTTGTCTCTATCCCAAGAACCTATATGACCTTAGGTCCTGATGCTGCCCAAGAAACGCTGATGCCTTCCCAGCCTGCCCTGCATTGCCCCATCACAGCACTCCAGTTGTGTATCAAGCACGCAGCCTTCTAGCTCCTCCATTTGTCCCCCATGCTGGCCCCTGTCCCAGTGCAGAGGCATTTCGGAGAAGCACCTGAGCGTGCTAAGTCCCCAGAACAGGCTTGAGGGCTTTCCCCAGAAGACCATTCCCTGTTTTTTTGCTGTCTTTTGAGCAAAATGCACTGTAAAGTATACAGAGATATTCTTTAGTAGTCCTGAAACAAATTATAGAAATGTCTTAAGCCAGTATTCTTTGTTGGATGTCTACAACATTTCCTACGTTTTGATTTGTTTTTACTTTATGGTTAATAAAAGGTTAATAAAGGGGCATGGGGTTCTTTTTCTGTGTAATCTATTTAGTATTAGCCCTTAGGAAATTATGTTAATGAAGAATGCTCCCAAATGACTCCATTTAGATGTACATTGGATGATGAACATGACTTCTTCAGTTTTGTTGGTTTGTCTCAGTTGTAGTTTTCAAAGAGCAGTATGACTTTTTTTTGGAAATGTGTCTAATTACTCCTTTTATTAATATATAGAAAAGAACGGAAGGGACCTCTAAAAAGAGCTTGTTTATTTGCATTCTTGTACATGTAATAAAACAGTTTGTGGTCTACATATGAAATTAATTTATTCCTAAGTTTAATTTCATTCTGTCTGTGCTTTTTTTGAGTTGTTGTTGCTGCTAAACAAAAAGATATCAATTAAATATATATGAACACCTGGCAATTTGGAGCTATGCAATTGTGCCCAATTCTGCCAACTCTGTGAGAAGTCTCCAGCCAGAAGAGTTATTAGTGGCAGCCTACAAGGAGGGGAGCACCGACACGGCAGTGCCGATGATGTTGCAGTCCTGATAGGAACAGGTAATATGTGTTGTCAGTCACTAGGCTTAGAGAAGGAAGTACGGAATACATCATGGGGGAGCAAAAAGGGAGAACGAATGGAGGACAGCAGCATGGTTTAACTTGTCTTCTTGTATGCAGTACCAGCAATTCAGTTGTTTTGGAAGATGCTTCTGTGTTTTCAGTAATTGCATGATTGATGATTATTTGTAGTCTTTCATCTTTGTAGAAGCACTCCTATCTCATAAGTGACGTGACTGGAAGCAGGATTGGGTCCATCAGTTTTAAAAATCAACCACTACCACATGTAGTTAGGAACATAAGAAGCATTTTCAGTCTCCTTGGTTTTGCATGTTTACTATATTTGCTAAGTGTACAGTGCACATCCCAGCTCTGCTGAAATGCCTGAACATAGGGAAAAATACTATTTAGGAACTATAACTCTTTCCTAAACACTCTTAGTGCTTTATCAATTTAATCTGAAATGTAAAGCCACACTGTTTAGATGTCTCAAATCAGGGGAAAAAAAAAAAAGATAACTTGCTATGCAAATTGTCCAAGAAAAAACTTTGTCTCTCTTTGGTGTACGTGCTTGTTTCTCTGTGCTTTTTTGTATGCAAGGCAATATTGCTTACGTTTAAACTACTGGAAAGAGAAGGTAAGAGCCTTAACTAATCCCATGAGAGTGATGGCACTTCATAATGGCTTCTTCCCTGCCCCTTCACTGATTTGAGGTAATTGGCACTTGAGGTTTTTTCCTCCAATGGCATGGCTTGAGGAGGAGGAGGAACAGGACTTAGTTATTTCTAGTACATACACAAATTTTTCAGAAGACATAATTTAAAGGCAGTTGGTGCTTCCAGGAGCAATGAGCTTTGATTCCTCTTGACTTTACAGAAACTGTAGCCACAAAGTGTACAAATAGCCTAAAAATTGCTATCATTTGCTTTTGGTAGTGTCTCCTACCCACTCTGCCAAATGGTAAATCATAATACTGGGCATTGGAGAAGCAATTCCACTAAATTCAGAGCAGTAGCGAAATGACTGGGAGTGGAAGTCAGTGCTTGGACTGAGTTCTGACAGTGCAGCAGACCAGGCTTCTTGGCGGCAGAAGGCATTAAAATGTCAAAGTATTAAAATATGCATGTTAGGAATAGGATTGGGCATGTAAGAAGTAATGATTCCACAGAAAAGCAATATTTCTGTGAAACAGATTCTGAGAGAATTTAGGGTATTTGCTGCTGTAATTAGCTATGTTATGCTCGTCTCCTTATCTTTCAGCCCTGGCAGGAGACTGCCACAGCCATTTTTGTTGACAATCTCTCAATTATTTAAGTGAAGGCAGAAATGAATGAATCTTCCAATTCTGTCTTTCTGATCTAAGAAAGGAAAACCTTCTTGCTTGGAAAAGGTCTCCAGGAAGTCTTTTTCCAAGTTACTAAAGAACTGCTCTGACATAGGTTCCCATTAATCTTTTTAGGCAAGAATAATCTACCTCAGCTGATGTCCAGCATGTTGGCACCATTTGATACTGTAGCAGGGCCATCTATTTTCCTGGTCCTTAAAGCTGAAAAGCCCAGCTCCTAGGAATGGTGTTCATATATTCTTCTGTCAGTATTTTGCTAACGTCTGGATTCTGCAATCCTGGTAAATCGTACAGGCTTGACAGTAAAGCACTATCAAAAGAGAAATGTGCTGGTTTTATCTTGTACAAAACAGCAGATAAGCACTGTGTGCCGAGTCTAGCAGTCTGTTTCTGGATGCATTATTTACCTGTTACCCAAACTGATGGGCCTACTGAATATTGTAGTAATATAAGTGTCCATGTGTGAAGGTGAAAGTATTTTATAATGTGTTGCCTGTAGATGCAACATCTGCTTTACTTAGGTGATTATAGATGTTCTTTTTCCTAGCACAATACACTAAAGGCCATGACTTTGCATCTGTGTCTAACACAGGTTTTTGGCAGTGAATCCTCCTCTCAAAAAGGTGTCATGGGACAATTTTTTGTCAGGAACACTTGGCTCTGGGGTCTGGTTTTCAGCAGTCTGGCTGTTAAGAAAACCTCCGTTCACCCTCCTGGTGCTTAATTCATCCTAGGTATTACAGTGGATCTTTAGGCAGCTGATGTGGCTTGAGAGTACCTTTGTAGGTATTCTGTAGGTATCTTCTAGGTGTTCTGGGTGCACACAGGTCAGCTCCAGCTTTGTCCTGTGCCACCTTGCTTAGTCACTCTGAGTTTGAACCTAAGTGCCTTTGCCATCATCTCCAAGACACCGTCTCTACCTGGAGAATTGCAGTGACCTTGTCACACAGGTATTCTGCCGCAAACAAGGTTTGAGGGAGAGAGACAATCTGGAGAGGAGGTAATGCGGGTGGCAATGTGATGTAAGGTGGAGATAAGGGTGAGGATATGATTCCAGGCTGTGGTTTGAGAGGAGAAGATAGGGAAAATCTGGGATTTCCAGAAGCATCTACCATACTGTTTTCTCACTGGAGTCACAGAGTAAAACAGGGCTTACTGGAGAAATGCCTAGGGGAAC
>VXAL01002602.1:4929-18729 GCA_013399475.1 Chauna torquata
CCCTTTTTTTTTGTTTTGACTGAAGGACACTGAATCTATGTGTGTGCACAGGAGCATATATGCATGTTCCTCTCATAAATTAGTACTCCTCTGCTTTTTTGGCCTAAGCAGTCCTAATTGCCTGCTGTGATGGCTGATCAGCTGCTGTTGGGCAGTGGTAGGACATCAAATGCAAGTGGTAAGAGCAGACCAGGAATGAAAAAGGGAAACACCCTGCTCACAAAGAGAAATTGTGTAAAAGTACCAGGGTGCTGGGGTGAGGATAGATGTTAGAAACAAAGATTTAAAACAAACTCCTGGTACCTGAGGAGTTTTTTCCGCTGGAGATGAAAACATTCAACTTCTGCCCATCATTGGCTGAGTGTTTTGGGCATTGACATTTTAAAGTGAGTTTATCTAATTTTTTACCCTCTCTGGCATTTCCTTCTGGTAATACATCAGCTTGGTTCATATTATGAATAATAATTTCAATTAATTTAATATATTGACAGACCAGAAAGAAAGCAATACTCATACTCATTTATAAAGGAAATGCTCAGCTAAGAGGTAAAGTAAGTTAACATTTGTGTGTGTCCATCCAGCACCAGTAATACTAACATCTGGGAAACTAAGATTAACACAATTTTCAGTAACAGTAACAGACAGATTGATAATAAAAATGAATGTCTGCTTGCGACAGATAAGAAAAAAACATGTAGTATCCAAACAATCTTATTTACAACCTCAGGAATATTACTTGACATGTACACACACAAGTAAGGTGGCACATTAGGTATATGCAGGAAAAGTATTAGAACAGAATCAAGATGGGGCAGGTCGAGCAGAGAGTGTCTCTTTGGATGATAGTTGCCGACAAGAACACAGTTCAAAGTATTTCTTGTGGCCAGGATGTACCTACAACCTCTGCTTTCCCCTCACCTTCCACCAATCATTCCAATACTACTCATGTCCCAGACGTGGGGCACTGGCTGGCCATTCTCACCATTTTTTTTTTTGTCCCCCATGGGACTACATGGTTTCTAAGATAACAGATGTGCTTCTGGCATCACTGTTGGAAGTCTGGTAATGGGCAGTAGGTTACAGCACAGCTAGAATAAATGCACAGCTTCTGCTTTCACTGCTTGCCCTACAGATGCACTGCAATGAGATAAATGTGGATAGAGGCTGGCTTATTCTCTTTTCTGTCAGTCAGGTGCCAGCCACGCTGAGAGCCTAGTTCAGCAAAGCACCTCACCTATATGTAATTTTAAGCCAATTCTTAAATACTTCAAATAGATAGTAAATCAGTAATATACTTTTTTTCTTAATCAAAGCTTAATACAGCAGTTTTCTTCCCCAAACAGTTCTAATCCTCAAAAAAGATTAACCAATGTTCAAACAAAATTTCTGGTTCACTGATTAAAATGTTTGCAACCTGCTGCCAATTTCAGTCTGGTATTTATTGCTGCTTATGAAAAATTTAGCACATTTTCTAAACAGTAACTCCTCTTTCCATTCTTTGTATTGCAACTAAAGCTCCAAATAAACATCCTAACTTTGGGAAAGCTTCAATGTCAAAACTGCGATCAGTGTGAAACCGATTGCACCATGCATTGGAAGCAAACCGTAGCTCTGTGGTTAAGAAAAAAATAAACATGGTGCAAAACAGTGGATATTAGTATACAGTTTTGATCAAATGCTCCTTGTTAAATATTGTGCCGAAGTGCACTAGAGTATGCCAAAACAAATTAATTCATGACGATGATGGAATCATGATTGCAAATACAGCAGGAAACATCTGAATGACAAATACATGCAATGACAATAGCATACACAGGAAAGCATTCAGGTTGCCAAAATATCTTTAGAAACGTGTAGCGTATGTGCACCTATGTATATACACATACGATTCATTCAGAGAATAACTACTGGGATTCAAATTTGCTACTAAGTAATTTTCTTTATAGACTTATCAGTGCTCTCTATGTTCCCTGTTCAACATGAATCAAATGCCCATATTCATCATTTACTAAAATTTTGAGTCAGTGTGAAGAACCCCAAAGTAGGTTAAAAAGCATATTTTTCCCTGTAAAAGATATATTTAATACTTTTAAGTTCATACCTAACACCTGTTGATGGCATAGGACATTATTCTCATAACAGTATAATAAGTATTCAGTTATACAATAGCTAAATTGTCAGTATTAACATCTTCATGGAAGCAACTCAAATCTGCTTTATCTTCAAATTAAATACTGCAACACAATGTAGGTTACATGTTGCCATAAGACTTAATGCTAATTAAAGTAAAACCATATAAGAATGTATTTTCCCTGACCTATCCTGAGGTTTAAAGAGATATATTTGCAAAAATCTACAAAATGTATCCACAGTATTCAAAAATATTAATTACTAGCAGCAAAGCACAAGGTCTAACATATGATATTGATGCATAAAGTGGGATTCAAACTGAATTGCAGTGCTTTTGTTCAAGATTGGAACCCAGAATCTCTTACAGGAGGTGGATTCGAGTCATGTAAAAGTGAACACCCAGCCATCCCAGCACACACTCCACTAGCAGTCTAGCAAACAAAAACAGTGTCCCACTGTTCACAAGTCAATGCTACACACTGCATAGTGCCGAAATGGTAACAGTTTGGCTCCCTCCTGCCAAATGACAGAATATCCAATGCTGGTTTTGTGAGAGAGTTTTTTGATCTATCTTATTGCTCCTAAGCACTGTTAGTTGTTGTGGTAGTGTAAGCACTGAATAAGTCTCACGTGCTTACAGTGCTGAGCTCAAAATGAATAGCTTTTTCTGAGGGGCTCAGGAGAAAGACATCAATGCTCTTCTTTTAAGCCCTACTTCAGCAAAGAACCTGAATTTTACTGAACTTGAAGCATAAAATTCGTCCCACAAGGGCTGCACAAAACATTTGCACAAAAGAAGAGGAAAGTGAACTCTCCGCTATTTTCTCGACATTTTGGCAGCACATGAATGGTAAAAGAAATGTAAATAAAAAACCGTGAATTAAAATCTCCGTATCTACTACTGTAAATCAATGTTGTCATGCCTCTAAGTCATCCAGTGCTGGTCATCCAAATGGTTTCTGAACTATCAGATATGAACTGAAGATAATTTTTGTACAGTCAGATCAGGTTGAAATGTGTCTCATTTCCTTTTAAGAACTTATTCATTTATTCAGAATTTATTTTCATGATTTCTCTCTCATTGTCTTAAGTATGTTCATCTCCTAGAATGGACCAACCACTTATTGTGTCTCGGGATCACCACTCTGCTTTTTTATTATTATTATTTTATTTAAAAGGAACCATTTTTATGACCACACAAGATCTTGTGTCATGTGAAATTTTTTGAAAACAAAAAGTTACAAAAAAGCCAAAGTAATTATATACATTTTAGTAGTGCTTTTAAATTTTGTATTTCTGTACCATATATATTTACTTATATATACTTGCCTCTAAAAATTTCTAAAAATAAAATGAACATGAAAACCAATTAGGTTCATAAAAAGAACTGGTTAAAGGAAGGGATATTAAATGACAGATAAAAAAAATCATAGAAAATATTGTGTTGCCAAAATATATGTTGCTCTGAGGTGGTTCATTTCTGGAGTCAGGCAGCTGATCCAGTCCTTGAGGATGCCGTGCAGTCCTGTAAATTGCTGAACACATTAAATACATTGATTTCCGTGGGCACTGAGATATTCAAAGCACAGTAATTTCCTTGATAGTGTGTGAATGGGAGGTTACTGGATCAGAAGAATCAGCCTCAGGGCACCATATACATTATTATAACACTTCAAAAAAATAAGAAAAGCAACAACAAAATAAAGAGAAGACATTTAATTTCCAAAATTAAATACTGAAATCAAGGTGATATGTAACTGGAAAGTCCAACCCACTCACTTGAAAAAACTGGGTCAGATACTGTAAAGTTAAAATTGCTGGCCTTTGGAATTAGTCTAAATGTACACAGCTAAAATATCAGAATGAGGTCAAGCTGTTTCTAGCGCATGAGGCAATTATATATGCAAACCAATAAGAATGTTAATTCATCTCAAGTCTCTGTATGTTATTTTAGGTATTCACATCCTTTTAAGTCTTCATTTACACTGATCAACTAAGAGGGCTGTAACTCGTGCAATTACAACTGCAACAAGACCTGGGTTTACTTCGGTGCTAGCAGTTCACACTGTTTCAGATCACCCCTCAAACAAGGCTGAGCTTCCTCGGTTTAAGTAGTTTCTGTACTGGGAATTTTCACAAGTGTCATTTCAATGGTGCCTGAAATCCCATTGAAAACAGAGCCTTGTTAGCACCTTAGCAGAGCTGTAGATTTCCCAGGATCACTGTCATTGTTAGATAAAAAGTATGGATGGAATGGTACATTTCCAAATGCTGAAGAAAATATTGAGAGATTCTAAAATACTGAATTTGGATTATACAGATTTACACAAAACCAATGAAGTAGGAATAACTCAGTAGAATCAAAACAATAAAAGTCATAAAAAAAATTCCCTGGACATTTTGCAGTATTCACTGTTTCATGTTGAAAATGGGAAATCAAGCCCAGCAATAGACAGAAACTGACATACATTCATTACTTGCACAAACGAAGCACAAAAAAAGGTGAAAAAAGACCAGAAACAGACAACACTTAGTATGCAAAATCTGCTGTGCAGTACTAGAAGACATCAAAGATGAGCCTTTTCTCTAGTGAGTATAGCATGAAAAGGTAAGAAATGCAGTGCCAGTTGGACTGTGGTGTGTACTTTAGCTGAAGATCACCTGATTTCCAGAGCAGTTTCTTGACAACTGCGTGAATCACTAAAAAGACAGTGTTCATCACAGCTGAAAGCTCAGCAGCGATCAGTTACAAGTAATGCTGTCAAATTAACACTGTCCATACAGTGTTAAATATAGGGACATCTACAATTGCAAAAGTACACAAACTATTTTTCAATGTCTTCACAACTAAGTACATTAGGGAAAGCTGTTCTAAATGAGTAGTCTTTCTAGTGCTCCTCATATTATGCTCATCTACTCCAGTACTACTGTGAATGGAAATAGTAGGCAATATGTAATTACTTGAGCTGAAAGTCTAAATCCAAACTTTTCTGGAAAAAAAAAAAAAAATTAGAGGCAGCTTTTAAAAATCTAAGCCATGAACTGTAATTATACTTTGAGGAATATCTCAACGGGACAATGTTCTGTGCTGACTGACCCTCACTGACAGCTCAGGTTCTTTCTGTTTACAGATACAACAAAAACTGAGCTAAATCAACCTGACATCTTAGAGTCTGACTAAGGTCCTTCCACTTCCATGTTATCATGTCACTCCTTCATTTTCTTTCCAGTAATGCAGTCAGTCACGAGATTCGTGAACAGTTTAACATAAAATCAGGAAAGAATTTTTAAGGTGAATCAGGCTTAGAATTATTTTGATTGTGATTACTCTTTGAGCTGGCAGTATGTGGAATGTGCAGCGGTATAAAGTCCTTAGCGCTTATTTGAAGTCCTTAGTGAGAGTTAATAGAGCATGTGTGCACTTGAAGGCATTATGTCATCTTAAAAAAAAAAAAAAATACACTTGTTTTCTATATTTGGGTGAAATGCATCTGTAATATGTATTACTATCCTTACCAAATAGACTAGAACCAAAGAAGATTAAAAACGATGCACATCATTGCTTCTCAACAGCAGCTATTGCAAGTAATGTTATCCAGGCCAACACTAATACAATCTGAAGGGAGACCTGTATGGGCACAGTATGAGAAGTATTTCCTTTGGCAAGCAGCCACATCCTTGCTCACCTACTCACTTCTGCCTCACCAAGGCCCACACTTTGCCAATACCTTGTGCTCAGCATCTGATCTAGGCAACTGTGAAGCCCCCAAACACTTGCAGAAGCACAGCTCACAGAGCTATGGGGGTGGGAAGAAGGGCCATGGGTGAAGGCTGCTTAAACTCATGGAGATGCCAAAAGAAAGCTTCATCAAACCAGAGGAACCAGAGCAAATGATCAAATCAAAACCTCGGTCTAGACCAGCCCGAGAAATTCAAGCTCCTGGTTGGGTGGTTTACTGATCTGAACAAAGCATTATCTTTTTTTTTCCCCCCCCCTCATCCTGGAATGTCTGGAACAGATCACAGCCTTTTCAAATACAATTTCTATTCCATGTTCCTCAGCAACCTTATTACGCTGGTATTCACAGTTCCAAAAACAAGTTACTGTCTAAACGAAGTTCAGGGTATCATTTCTGCTACTGACTGGAGGAATGTGATCCTAAGAATCTGGATCCTGGCATGAACCACTTTGGAAAATACATTTTAAAATGTGTTTTCTCTGAGAAACTGTTTCAATTAAATGGCAACAATAGCCACAGGATGCATCACCAACTTAAAAAAAAAAAAAAAAACAACCAACCAACCAAAGAACATTATTCATTCTTTGAAAACTTTTTAGTTATGTTAAAATTTGGGCTTTACAGAAGTGCTGTATAGTGTTGAGGTTTTACTCTCTACTTTCTTTTGATACAAATGTGTTTAGAACCAAACTTTGAACACTCTTAGCAGACTTGGCTTTGACTCGTTAAGAGTATACAATGCATAGGGCTTAATAGCTACTGGACACTGGCCCCCCAGTAAGACTTCGGGTATATCCCAACTTTTTTGCCTTGATTCTCTCAAATATAAGACAGAGATACTGCAAATTAAATATTCACCACTTAAGAGTATTTATTGAAACTCTGAAGTTTTTTGAAAGATGTTACATATGAACTATCCCTACTGAAAAGAAAGCATTTGGGGAAGTAATAAAATCTCCTGTAAAAAAAAAAAGACATCCAGCAAGTAGCTTACTAAACGAACTTCATGAGAAAAGGAATGTTATTAGCCAAATCATAAACGTGGACTAATGTAAAGAAATATGCAATCTTCAAATAAGATAATACCAAGAAACCATTTATATCTACTGCTTTCTCTGATTAATCTGTTATTTGATACAGGAGAAGTATGTGAATGTCAGGGACCTGCATCTCTGTGGGTATTCGTGGATGATTTCATTCTCAGAATGACAAGCAGGCTGGATCTTTGGTGGAATATGCTAACTTCACCTGCTGAGTGTGTGTGCTCATTGAGCATTTTTGGTTACAGAGCTGGATCCAAGTCTCACCATCTTCAGTCTCCTTTCTGAGCTATTAACAAGCACTAGAGAGAAAAGGCACTTTCCACTGACATTTTGTGTGTGTGTGTGTGTGTGTGTGTGTGTGTGTGTGTAAGAAACACATAAATATGGAAAGCAGTTGCTCCAGAACTGTTCTATCTTTCATTTATCTGTTTTGTCATACAGCTTTCCTTGTTAAAACCAGCAAGTCATATAGAAAATAGGCAAAAATCACCATTTTCCTATCTTTCTGTTTTTCAATATCTTACCTATAAGTGTAATGGCCATTAATCAAAATTTTGGTGAAAAGATGGAACTTTCAAAGTATTTTAAGAGTAATTTGAATTTCAAAACATTTACTGAAAAAAAAAAAAAACCATTCATTCATGGCATTCAAGCCCTCACTTTCTCTGTGTACCTTTCTTCCACTACTTCATGAGATACAAACACTAAAATCACTTTAAAAACTGAACCTCCCATGGAAAAAATCATTATTTGTTAAACTGAGCCACTAAAGCAACTTACAGATGCTTGGATTATCTCAGTCAAGCTACACAGAAAAATCACTGGGCTTCAAATAAAATAGCAACAGAGGCTTAATTCCTTTTTTATACATAAAATGTTTTAAAATATTTTCTGAACATATATAGAAAAATATAATTCCATTGTCTCACTATACTGTGTGCATGTGAAGTTTTACGGGTTTATATTTCTATAATAACAGCTTGTACGAACATCTATGTCAGTGTTTTGGTCTTCAGTTCCAGGATAAAGCATACTTTTGTAAAATAAATAAATAAATAAAAATAAAAATAAAAATCTAGGGGTATAAAGTTTACATTTTCTGTATTTCTTGATGACAGCAATTACTTTTTAGTGCACGAACAGTTGCTACTTACATTAACTTCTGTTATAGCAATATCAACGACGCTACCAACAACAATTAAGGCATCAAAAGTGTTCCATGCATCAGTGAAATAGTGCTGTTAGGACAAGCATTCAGCAGAAAGAGAGCAAGAGAAAAACACAAACAGAAAAAGAGAAGAAAAGGACAGTGTTATAACACAGAAACACTCTAGGCTTCTCTGATGTACCACTATACAATCTTTCCCTTTTCTTAGCTAAAAGAATTGGTAGAAAAGAAAGGCTATTTATTTCCCATATCAACATAATTGACCTATGACTGGTCTGTACTCAAACTTTAGAAACATCAGATCAAAATCTGTGACTTGTCCAGATGATGGAAATAGTGGGGAGACAGAGAAAGAGAAGTAGGGACTGGGGAAAGTAAGCTGGGGTATACTCACATCAGCTTCACTGAGAACGACGTCTACTATGCTGCCAATAACGATGAGGGAGTCAAACGTATTCCAGGCATCACTAAAATAGCCCTGAACAGAGCAGGCAGGGTGCAAACGTTTGTGATTACACATGAAATGTCAAATATTTGCATACTTCTGTTTAGTTTTGCATAAACAGAAATTAGTTAAACAAAACCTGTGATCTAATGAGAAAACAAAACAAAACAAACAATATTGCCTACTGAAGGAAAAGCAACATATATGTGCGTGTGCGTGTGTGTGTGTATATATATACACATTATATATATATATACATGTACAGACACACAGACAGACACGCGCACTACACATGCATAACACACCATCATATGAGCACAACTTTGGCAAGCAAGCCATCATCCAAAACTCTTGTTTGGGACTCACCAGCAAGGCTGAAGAATTCTAACATATATAACCTAACAAGCATGACAAAATCCCTTTAACAATATTTCTACAGTACCAAGCCAATCGAAACCTGCTTAGCATTAATGATTTTGTGACTTGCCTACCTAAGCAATGGGTGAAAAATATTTTAAGGATCATCACTGGTTATTAATGCACAATTATTATTAAAGTAAAACTGTGCATAAATATTGCAGAACTGACTTCATCTTCTATTTGTAAATAAGGTTTAATATAGGAACTCACACTATATTTGCAGTTAGGGCCTGATTCTGTAACCAGTGAAGTCAGTGCTAGGAACCATAGCAACATGGACATATTCTTAAGGCTTTTAATGCAGCCAGTCCATTCATTTCCATAAACCACTTAGTCATCTTCCTGAAATTTATGCCTTTAAATCTATTCCCTACATACATGTTGGTAGCCCACTGCCACAAATTGTTATAAAGTACTATCATCCAGTAAGAACCCCAATCAGCTGTGTCTGTTGGAATCAAAACTGCATGTTTATGCAAAAAGATATTTGAGAAGAAACCTTGAGGTGGGTTCCAGGATCAGTCTGTCACTGGGAACAAATCATGATATATCATGCTACTGAAGGCAACTCTATGGATACAAGATATGTAGGTTTCCTGCAATATGTGGATTTTGCCTAGTTATTAAAGAAATTCAGAATTGCAAAAGTTACTGAACTCATCCTTTTTCTCATTCAGATATAATGATTTATGAGCCAATTACGGCTAAGGAGTGTACATTATATTACATGTGCATTCTGCTTTCCAGGTAATTCATTTTAAAATAACAACTTGTTAGTTGTTATTGCAGTTCTAAAAATTAATTTAGCAAAAAGTTGAAAATCCTACCTGACGTCTGGTTTCACTTATTATTACTTACTATAAGATAACGTTTTAGTTGAGTAGTTTGTTACATGTGTTTTTAGCACCGAAAAGCAAAATCAGCTAGAATTTTTTTTTTAGAAGTGGACAGTAATTTTCTCAACATTTTAAACTGTTACGATTTATAGTAACTTTTCAGTTTAAAAGTTACAGTTGAGTGCATGATGATTCAAAAAAGCTAACAATGTCAAATTTGCTCTTGGAAACTATGAAAGAGCTGCTACAGAAGAAGACAGCTCTACGGAGTATTCTAGGAGAGTAAGCACTGAGCAGAGTCAGCAAAGCCTCCTTACGTTTCTAATGGTACTCTCTGCTCCCCAAAATACTGTACATATTAATAGTACTCTATTTTAAATTTTAGCTCCTTTATAAAGAGAATTGCTATAATCATTCCTTCATTTAAGGAAGGAGCCGTAGGAGGAAAATCGGTTTTACAACCCTTTGTGCCACATTTCTTTCTTTCTCTGGGATTAATCATCAGTTCCAGTCTTGAGGCAAAAGGCAATGTTCATGGGTTTGGCCTCCTGAACAAACACATCCACATCTGAGAGCTCCTCCACAATTTCCTATCACTCCTCTTTTATCCATCCCACTTCACCAAAACAAACCGTTCCCAAAGTCCTGCTAAACTTCATGCTCGACCACCTCAATGATGCTGAGATTTATAATCCTGAAGAGATTATCAGCCACCAGCTAAAGGCAAAAATGTGAGCATTCTCATGATAGCCTTCCTAATCATTCACATTCCCTACTTCTCCTATTTAAAATATCTTTCTTCATTTGTGTATATATAAAAAAGACTAGTGGCAAACAGCAAAATGATAACCAGTACAATCCTGAGGTGTGCTATCCACCTACAACAATAGCAACCAAAAAAGGTCCTCCAAATAAAGGTTAATTTCAGCTATAGAAAAACTGACTTTACTGGACATGCTACAATATAAACCACTTAAATAACAAATTCACATTTTAATTCAATACTGATAATACTTTAAACATTTATTTTATGAAACCTTTTCCATCAGTATAGACAAATATTGTTCAAAATAATATGTAAAGCAAAAGCATACAAACAAAAGAACTAAGAGAAAATAAAGATGGTTTTGGAAAAGGGAGGAATGGACAAGTCACAGCAAATAAACGTCATGCAAATAAGTTGTTTTCACCACTGCAATGACCCAAAATCAATTCACTTACTAGCCATCTTTCCTTTTTTCTTACAAAAATCTGATGTAAAATGGCATGGAAAATCATTACAAGTTTAAGTAACAGCTGGCTATCATGAAGCTGTACATACAATATGTGTTGATGCATTGTTTTAGATTTCACTGTTATATTTTGTTTTGTAATGTACTGACCATACTAAGTAACAGATTTTAGCATATGTGGAGAACAACATGGAGAAAAATATGCCTGCTCTTTTACCTTACATTGTGAAAAATTTATTCATTGAGAAATGCTGAAGAATAAATCATAAATTCTGGGGAATATGTAGGCATAGAGAATTAACACAAAAATATGTTTCTATAGATCTACCACATAAATATTTTAGTCCTTATAGTACTCTGTTGAAAAGATTAGGGCCTCATTCTGCAAAGTACTGTGTGTGTGTGTTCCAATCTCCCAGTCAACAAGTGTGCCAGACACTCAGCATCACCTTTAATCTATCACTTGGCCAAGTTATATATTTCAGAGTTGGAAGGCAGTCTGCAGTACCTCAGTTTTATACAACATAATATCATAGTAGGAGTATCAAAAATTTATAATTGCCCTAGGTTTGCATGAACAAAAAAAAGCAAAGATTACACTTTTTACAGGATTTTTGTCAGTGTTATTAAGGGGACACTGTCAAGCAGATCAGATAAAAACTAACATGTTCTTATCTGTTCTTCTTTTTATGCACTGAGTAATGGAGTTTTTATTTGATGCTTTAAGCAACTTTCAAATAATTTTTAATACGCACAAAATTAATAAATACCATTGTCCATTCTGCTAGACTAGACTAAGCAACCCAGTGGTGACACAAACAGAGGAAATGAATCATTCTTTTCCCAAAAATCCATAAGCAAAATTTTAGGTTTTGTTTCAGATTGTTCCTACTGTTAATATATTTTTAACATTAGTCAAAACAATGCACTGTTCTTTTAAATACGTATCTAGTTTAAAATTTAGATTGCAAAGAGACATTCATATTCTGCTTAAGATTGCTAGTTCATTTGCAGTTATTAACAATGTAATACATGTTGCCAATAGGTGTTTTGGTATAAATTATGAAAAAAAAGTTACAATCCTCAAAGAATAAGGAACAACTTTAAAGATATTTAACTCCCTTCCCTTTGTACTAATTAATCTCTGCCAGATGTGATTAATATCATGGCCTTTTAACCTTGTCCCACTAATTAACAAATTTAAGGTCTTCTGCTTTTATGAGGGAATGAAATTCAGGGAATGAGAACCTTTCACTGACAGTGTGTTCCGTTCAAACTCTCAGTTTTCAGATCCAGGGAGCTGTTACAGTAAAAGCATCCAATCAGACAGAAAGCATGTTGCAACAGTCAGAACCCAAATTGTACGAAGTCTTAGAGACCACTACTAAGACACTGCATTCAATAATGAGTAGGAATTCCATAGTACAAATGAAGAACTGAGATTTATACACTCATGATCAGACCACTAGATTTTGTATTAGCTGCTATTTCTGACTATAGGCACAAGTGCATGGAGAACTACACAAGGATTCACAATCTTCTTTCAAAGAGTAGATGATAAAATGCAGCAGTCTTCTCAAACTTCAGTGTGAAACAACGATATAGAACAGCAAATACATATCAGAAAATACAATCAGCATACTCATGGCACTGCAGTCTACATAACTATCCCCTCTGGGGCCTCATAGTGGGTTAGTTTTAATGTGAAATCCTTAGCATTTAAATAAGATAGATGACAAAAAAAATACAAACAGATTCACTAGAAATGTACAACGGACTGGTTAGTGCAGAGCAACACTATGGGAGAGTGGGTAACCTGTCACCCAGAACTCCACACTTCACATCTCAATACCAGATCTCAACTGATGTAAAGTTCATTTACTTCTGCAGGTAAATATAAGCTAGCCTTAAATCAAGCAGCTCGGGTTACACAGCAGAGCTCATGGCTAGATGATGGTGAATAAATACTCTTGAAATGCCAGAAAGTAGTTATGCATCTACGCCACACTAAGCTCTGAGCTGCCACCGCTATGTTGCTGTAAGTATCAGAGCTAGCTTGCTTAAAGCAAAAATAAGATTGCCCACACAGACTACAGTCATCCAGTTCACTACTTAAAACAAAGGAAGTGCACAGTTTACACTCAATTACAAATCCAGATATCCTGATTACTTTAAAATAAGGGCAACGGAAAATGAAAAATACCAGCCTTACATGGTGAGATCAGGAAACCTCAAATGGCATGACTGGCTTTCTTCAAATTCCACGTATAGTGAGTGACCACACTTTCCTTATTTACACAGATATAAGCCCAGAATAAATATTGATTTCATTGTACTGAAAACAAATTTAGTTTACTTTGTCATTAACTTTTGCACTGTCATAAATGGTTTATCAGTACAAACAAGACTGCATGAACTGTCACAATCTACTTTTCATCTTTTTTTTTTTTAATTAATAATAATAGTTATCAGTATCTCTTGCAAATCTGCTTTTGAAAATGTGTCTGCTTTATGCATTTTGACAGTGTCCCTTTAAGGCAAGGAATCTCAACTGCTCACTGTGGGGCCTTCTACCAAATGGTTTGTATGTATAACTAAAAACATTAAAATCTAAAGAGGCTATTAAATACTCCAATTATTTTTTAGTACCCAGCTATATTTTAAAAAGTAATAATTTTGCATTTTGAAAAGGAAATATAACATACAGGTCTCGACTGGAAGTTAACATTGTTTAAGGTTATGAACATAGTACCATGAATAGGAGATGTGGTAATGCTTGTAAGAGG
>VXAL01002603.1:0-42218 GCA_013399475.1 Chauna torquata
GGTGCGCGTGGGGGCCCGGGGAAGGGATGATTCATTGCGTGTACTCATGACATCGCTGGCTGCTTCCCTGCGGCTGGCAGCCAGCACGGGCACGGGTGGCTCTGCCTGCCCCGGCGCGCCGCGCTCCCCTCGCGCTGCCTGACCAAACTTGGGCTTGCCTGCCCCGGCGCTGCTATGCCGGCCATCCTGCTCTTCTGGAGCCGCGCGGAGAGGTACGCACCCACCCCGGCTCCTCCGGGACCCCCCTGCCGCTCGGCACCCTCCGGCTCTCCGCGAGGTGCCCGCGCAGCCGACGGACCCCCATCCTCGGGGACGCGGTTCCGGCGGGGCTGGGGGCTGTCGCGGGGCTGGGCAATTTCTCCCCGAGGGTCGTTTCTCAGGTGGGACGTCGCGTGTGCCGCGATGGCCCGGCCACGTCCGGGGAGAGGATGCTCATCCGCGGAGAGGATGCCTGTCCGGGGAGAGGATGCTCAGCTCCGAAGTTGCACCGGGGTGGGGCGGGGGGGACGCGGCGGCGTTGAATTCCCTTGGCGCGCGCTCAGCGTGCCCCGCGGCGAGAGGCATCGGCGTGAAGGTGACTTCTCAGAAGTAGGTTTTGTGCCGCCGGCCGCGGAGGAGACAGCGTCCCGGTGCCGGGAGAAGGAGGGGAGCGCGCTGTCGGACCCCTTCTGCTCGGGCGCGGGGAGCAGTGTCGGCACCAGAGGGGGGGGTCGGGGACACCCGTGAGTCTAACGAGGAGGGACGGGCGGGCGCGAAGCGGTCCCCGTTACTTTTTTCTGCCTCGCGCATCGCTGCCGTCCTACTTTTCTCCCCGATTCACCTTGTGGGTGCAGCAACCCTGATGCGATGGAGGGAGCGAGCAACTGATTTCTGGCAAAGCCTGGGTGACGCCGGGCTCCTCGTTCCCGCCACGTTCGCCTGCTTAGCGGCGGGGGGCAGCCGCGCAGGGGACAAGGTAGCGGGGTGGCCGAGGGCGGGCGCCTTGCGGCAGCCGCAGGCTGGGAAGCGGGGAGGACGCCCGAGCCGGCTGCGGAAACATCTTAATCCGGGAGTCGGGAGAGGGAGCGCGCCGCCCGGCTCCGCACACCCGTCGCCACTCTGCGCCTCTCAGCCCGAGAAAGCCGCAAGAAACCAATGAGAGGGAAATCGCTGCCTGTCAAGTGACTTCATTGACGGGTTTCTGCGGCGGGGAGGGGATGGAGGCGCACAAAGGACGGCTGGCTCGCCAGGCACCGCGGCTGCTCTGCCGACGGCGCTGACGCCCGCTTCCCACCCACCCCTCGCCTTGCGGAGCTGCGCCCGCCGTCCTCGGCTCGAGGTCGGAGCCGGCCGCGCCGCGGCCGCGGAGCATCGCTTCCCTGCGCGGTGCCAGCCGCTGCCTTCCTCGCCTCCATCCCCTCCGGCGCCGTAGGGGTGAGGAGCCGGTGTGATGTTTAAAATAAAGTTAGAGCCTTTAAAAGTGACCGCTTGGACTCTGAACGTGCTTGTGAAGTTTCGGTAAGTGGGTCTCTCCGCGTCTCGTGCTTGTGTTCTCGTGGCTGAGGAATAGTTGCGACGGCTCGAGGCGCCCGTCCGTGTGCGGTGCATGGTGCCCGGGCACGGCTCGTCATCCTGCCGCGACCTTACGGCCCGGGATGGAAAATCTTAGTGGGGCTGCTGTCTGTGTGGGTTCGTTCCCTTACATGACTGCAGAGCAGAGGGATTATGTCAAATGATTGCTATTCAGCTGGCTCACCGATCCAGAGGTTGCGTGGTCTGATGTCATGTGCGGGGCTGGAACAAAGGGGTTTTTTTATTTTTTTATTTTTAAGGGGAGAACAGGGGCTGGGCTATCTCAGCACTGCAGCCAGCAGCTGGGAGATGCCCGCGGTTCGCCCCACAGCCGGGCATCTGTGGCTTTTCTGGATGCGGCACCTTTTCCTGAGGTGTCCCGGTCTGGAAAGTGAATGCAAATGCTCAAATCATTTTCCCCGTCTGAAACCTCCTGCTCACCGGCATCTTTCCCCCGCTCCCGAGAGGGTTAAATGGGAAGGCAGAAAAGGATGATTGAGCAGAAGGGGAGAGAGGAGCTGTGGCAAGGCGCAGCTGATCCCGGGGAGGTGGGCGGGAGGCTGTGCAGGGACAGAGTCGTGTTTTACCACCGCACATGTGAGTGTCGCCTCCGAAGCGTGGCTCAACCCGCCAGGTCACCTGCGAGGGAGCCTGCTCGTCACCGGGGCGCGGGCTGCAGGGACGGTAGCACCAGGTGACTGGGCTGGGAGACGCGGGACCGCGCGATTTCGGATCCTGGGGCAGAAACCGGCAGCGCCTAGGACGTGGCTGGTCCAGCTCGCGGCGTGAGCATCCCGCAGCAGGTGTCCCCCCGCCAAAGAGCTCTCGACGGTAAAGGCCAGAGATCTTGGGAAGGGGGGGACGCCGGTTTGCCATACTTTAGTGGGAATTCAGGGTTTCGGTGGGGTCTCCGGTAGCACCGGTTTGGGTGAAATCTGTGGTTTGCGACCTCCATGCCTTGGTCTGTGGTCTTGTCGGGGTGCAAAAAGGGGTTGTCCTCAGCGCTGCCTTGTTTGACCTTGCTGGAGGAGACTTGTTTTCCCTGGGATTATCTAGAAAAGGGGCTGTTGTCCGGCTGGAGGCCAGATCCTGGGCTGGTCTCTGCTGGGGACACCAGCAGGTTGCCACCTGTCAGCAGGCAAGGAGTAGCTGACCTTGGCTGCGCAGCTCAAAGTGAAGCTGGTTCCCTCGCATCACCTTCCCATGGAAGGTTGTGGTAACAGCTTATTTTCACAGCGTGGTGCCAAACGACCGTAGGGGCCACCTCCGGCGCTGGCTGGGGACCGGCCGCATCCCCCCCCATCACAGACTCCTCCTGGGAGTCATCGGAGCAGATGCAGACGGTGGTGGGCACGGGGTAGAGCATCTCGTAAGGGCTGTGTGGGCTCGGCGAAGACGGCTGCTCTTTGCACAGAAGCTGGAGGGCTCCTGCTGGAGGCTGTGTTGGTACAGAAACGTGCTGGCATTTAGAAGCTGGGATCTGGAGATGCTGTAGGATGCTCTTTACGCCCCCAGAGGCCTTCTTGTGCCTCTAACAATAGCGCGGCACGGCAGCGCTGCCTCTCGCTTCTGCCCCTGACGCCCGGGGGGTGGCCGGTTTGGGCAGAGCCTGGTGTCCAACCCCTTCCTCCAGACCTAAAGCCGAGTAACCGCCCTGGGGCTGGGGCACAAAGGGCGAAGCTGGTGGTTCAGAGCGAGGTGGCCAAGCCCGCGGCCGATTGCCAAGCCCCCGTGGTAGCTACCCAGCCGGAGAGCGGCTACTGTCCCAAGGCAGTCTGGGTTGTTGTCCCAAGGCAAGCCTTGGAGGCTTGGGATGGACCCAGCGGGTCCAAGCCGTTGCCCCGGGTGCTGGGGGCACAGGGCAGCACTGCAGCTGTGCCCCCGTGGGTAGGCAGGGCGCCCGGTGACCCTCCCCTGAGCTGCCATAGTGAGGGGTCCCTCCGAGACCTCCACCAGGAGCATCTGCGTATGGACAGAGTAAGGACAGGGGGAGCACCTGGTGACTTGTGTGAGCATGAAGGAGAGGGCCAAGGCTGCCATCTGATGCAGAAACCCATCTTCTAGAAAGGCTCAAAGGGCTGGAGCTGCCCAGAAGGTTGGTCTGTCCAATTCAGGGTCGTTTGAAGCAAGGATGGGTTTGGAGCAAGCCCAGGAAAAAAACTGGGCTAGAGAGGGGAGTAGGACGTGAGCACAAAGGCTTAGCAGAGAGCACTGAAGGTCGGAGGGTCAGCTGGGGGCAAGGACTGGAGAAGAGCATGGCAAGGAGCAAGCACCGGGCTGTGCTGGGCCAGGCGGGACGGAGCAGGTCGGGCTTGGCAGGGACAGGAGTTCACAGTCGGAAAACCGAAGGGTAAGAAGCAGCGGGAAGCACGCTTTGAGGCGCATGGGTCTTGCTCAGCTTTTGCTCCGAGCAGCTGGTCTCGTGTCTCCTCGAGCTGCTCTCTGAGTTTCCATGACTCTGTTGGGTTTGCTGCTCCAGCAGCATGCCTGTGGAGTGAATTAACTGCCCACCCTTTTCCTTGGGTTATGGCCACTGGGTTTTCAATGCCTTAGTATAGGCATGGCTCTGTCCTAAGCCTCCCACATGATGGAGAAAGTGAATGCAGGGAGCCGGTTGCTGTGCTGACCTCACCGCGTCGTGTCAGGCTGCGATGACATTTTACCATCTCTTCTACCGCTTAATATTTCTGGCTTACTGCAACATTTAGTCGAAGACTCTAAGGGAGTGCAAGTCAGGCTAGAAAGTGGTTTTTTTTTTTTTAAAAAAAAAAAAAGAAATCCTCCCACCATCACAAGATGTTTCTGTCTAACGGCTTCATTCTCTCTCCGCTAAATACAAATTACAGCTCTGACATGCTGGAAGCACTTATCTCCAGCTGAATGCCAATTGCTTTCAGGAACAAAATGTTTGAAGTTCCTTTAAGGTGAACGCGGCGGCGCAGTCCCTGCTGGCTCCCCGTCTGCGCTGCCACCCCCCAGCCCCTCAAGTTGCTGCTCCCCTTGCCCCGCACGGCGTGGACCGGGCTGGTGAATCCCAGAGGCAGCCGGCAGCGGGGGGGGGGACGGCCGCCTTCAGACCGTCACGCCTACGAGCGGCCTCTCGCGTGACGTCGGCCTTGCCCCTATCATAACCGCACGCACGCTGCTCTGGTGCTCCCCGTCCGGGAGCCCGGCAGCTCGGCGCGCAAGATGACTCTCTGCGTCCCTGCCTTGGAGCCTGGGGAGGCAAAGACAGAGCCCAGGGACGCGCCGGTCCTACCACGCTAGCGTGTCCCCCGCCGCCGCTCCGCGTCCTCGCGCTTAGCTTGGCCCCCTCGGAGGAAAACGTGGACTTGAGCCGGCTCTGGTGCTGCTGGCCGGTGCGATGCAGGGAGAGGCGGCTCCGCGATAAGTGTGTGCCGGTCCGATCTCTGGCTGCCGGAGGGCCGTGCTCGCCTTACAGAGAGCTGTCTTTCTGCTTTCAGGAATAAATACTCAGCGCCAGGCAGCGTCACGGTCATGGGGAAGGACTACTACAAGATTTTGGGCATCCAGTCTGGAGCCAACGAGGATGAAATCAAGAAAGCCTACCGGAAAATGGCCCTAAAGTATCACCCTGATAAGAATAAAGACCCCAACGCCGAGGAGAAGTTCAAGGAGATTGCAGAGGCTTATGACGTCCTGAGCGACCCCAAGAAGCGAGCCGTGTATGACCAGTACGGGGAGGAAGGTAAGGGGACCCACACTCCCGCTTGAGGGCAGGCCAGGGTGCAGAGGCATCCTGGGTTGCTGGCTGCTTGGGTCCAAGGAGGTCTGGATGTCGAGGGGGTGGTTTTGCACCCCAGCTTGTAGCAGGCAGCGTGGCCGCAGCTCCCCCTGAGGCTCACGCCTGCCTCCGAATCAAGGTTACTAGTAGCAGGACTGGGGAGAGTGAACGCTCCGCCGACCCCGCTTCGCCTTGCTGCCAGAAATAATGTCCCGACCCATTTCTCTGCTGGCTGCGCTGCAGCGGAGCCACTTTTGCTCCGCTTCCCGGCTGGGGAGATGGCACTTGAGAGCTCCGCAGTGGTGCCTCCAAAGGGCGAGCGCTGAGATGATGGGAGCGAAAAGGAGCTCGCCTCCTGGGTCGTGCCTGCGCGCTGGGTTAATGCTTTAGCAACCCTTTACTTGACCTAAATTTCCCAGCAGAGTAGAGTTCCTTTTGCCTGGATGTCCCCCCTGCAGGTTCCCCGTTAGCGTGCTGCTTGCAGCACTAGTCCCACTTTTCTCCCCAGTACAGACTGACCTACATGATTCAAAGCTTTTCCCAATTTAAGTAACAGGTTTTTGTTTTGAAACTAAGTGGCTGCTGTTGTCTCCCGGTTGGCATGGAAGAGGAGAGCAGCTCCACCACACACAGCCTTATTAGTCCAATAGGGAAGACTGCAACCCCATTTGCTGAGGGTGAGGAGAGCACTGAATAGCATCTGCATTAATCAGCCAGGGACTCGGGTGCTTAAAAGAGCAGCAGGTCTGCTACGAGCAGGCTGCTCGGTGGAAGATGCAGCCCCTCCAGTGGGCCCAGCAAGCAGGTGTATCCGCTCTGGGGACACCGGCAGAAATACGCAGTGGTCGCAGATGCCTTTATCAGCTCCGTCCTGCTCCCGGCAGGCATGGAGAGGGCTCTGCCATTCAGAGGCAAACAAGTCCTAGGGGGGTTTCATCAGTCTTGCCCCTGACTGATGAAATTCTACCCACTCCTGGAAGGTGCTGGGGAACAAGAGAGATCAGAAACTTCAAGGAAAAACTGAGGAGCTCTTTGAAGAAGTGGCCAGAGGTGCCAAGTGCTGTCAGCGATCAGGCTCCTGGGTGTGAAAGCACAGACGGACCTGGGGGAGCTCCCTCCGGGTTTATCTGAGCAAAACTACAGAGCTGGGTAAAGCTTTGGAAAATCTTTGCCTGGCAGCGCACGCTCTGCCTATACAAGTTGCTTAACCCGTTACTTATGTCACCGCCACGAGGGACGCACTGAGCCACAGTGATTTGCTGCTGTTTAAAATTAGAAGCGGCTATCTCAAGTGCGAAACTAGCATTTCCTTGGAGGCACCGCCGAAATCGGACCCTGCCTTCGCATTGGCCTCTGGCTGGCGTCATGGGATTAGAGCAACTGTGTAAAGGTGAAACCTCCTGGCTGCACAGTCTGTTAGGGACAGGGGCTCTCCAGGGACGAGGTGCCATCACTGACGGCAGCTAAAATAAGAGTGAGTTAAGTAGTAAGAAAAAAATAACTGCAGAGGAGCAGCCCCCTCATCGCAGCGGGATGGGGAGGCTGGGTTTGAAGCCGGTCTTGTCCCTGGCCCCGGGGCCACAGACAGGACCAGAGTTTGGGTTGAATTACCCGAAACAGAAACAGCAGCAGGTTCAGTCCTTCTTGGGGGGCATGGGGTTGCCTGGAGAAATCACAGCACCTGCCCCACGGGGCTCAAGCACCAGCAACACCAAACCCCTTCGGTGCTTTTGGCAAGCGGTGCCGGTTGCCTCGACCTCGGTCCTCTCCCACTCCGCTGGAGAGTCTGGGAGTCTCTGGGCTTCCTCCATGAGCAGGCAAGGGCAGGGCCTGGATTTCCTCATGACTTGTAGCCCCTCCTGAGATATTCCTGGAGCTCCCTGGTAAGTAGCCCTTTCCCTGCTGGCCCGTAATCATGCACCTGGCCTCTTTCTTTCATGATTCTTCCTCTCAAGCCGGGAGAGGCCGTCTTCCCCTGCCCAGGTTTCTCTGTAATTACGGCTGCGTGAGCAGGAGGACGCGGCAGCGGAGCTGGCAGTGCCCAGAGAGCCCGCGCAGAAAGTCAGGGTGCTGAGAAATGAGATGAAAGACATGAAAGGGCTTCGTGGTGGAGAGAGGGTGCTGGACGTGCTGATGAGCTGGCCGGACCCATGGCAGGACAGGGACTGTCATCTGCCCCACCCCAAGCAGTGACTTCCACACCACTCCATCGCTCCCGCAATGGGAAACCTTTCATTTTCCAGCAAATGCCCTTTTTTTGGAGCGACATGGCCTGTGGGGTCAGCATTTTGAGGGGCTTTCGGGCCCCATGCACTGGAGTGGGCTCATGGGGTTTGCTCCTCCTGACCTACAGCCCATCCCCAACCTGGGAACCAGGCCAGGGAGGGGTGAAGCTCCCAAAATTGGACGTGCACAGCTCGGGGAGCGAGGCTGAGAGGTAGGACAGGGATGTTGCTGCTCCCCGCGTCCCTTGCGCCTCGTGGCACCAGCTGGCCCCCAAAGTCCCCTTCGCCGTCGTCCCTTCCCAACGGCCAAAGCGCCAGCTTGCCAGGGCTGCCGTGGGGTCTGAGCAGCACAGCCTGCTCCCCAGCCACAGCAGGGTGGCCGTGCCTGGGTCCCCACACGCGGCACGGGCTCTACAAGGGCACAGACGTTCGTGCAGCAGGGCAGGGGCCAAGGGAAGGAGAGCCACGAACCGCAGGAGGAGGCTGAGAGCCCAACCAGGTGAGGGAACCCCTGCTGAAAGTGGGCGTGAGGAGAAGCAAAAGTCCACCACCCAGAGGAGTAAACTCATCAGGCAGACAGACCCCCAAGCTTGTCCACTCTGTGTTTGTCCCCAGGGACGACAGTGCTGGCACAAGGGACAACCCATCAGAAATAGCCCTTTGCTGTCACTGGCGTGCCCTGGAAATAGTCCTTGAGCTCGGCTTGTGTTAACCCTTCCCTGGCCCTCCTGGTCAGAGATGGTCAGGATGCCGTGGGCCACCTGCACGCTGTGCTGTGGACTCTGCTGGCCTCCTCCGTGCTCCCTCCTGAGGGCATTTTGCAGGTGTGACATCTTCTGGGGGCTACCTGCGGTGTGCCTCGGCTGCTTGGGACTTCATGGAGCTTGCAGTGGCGTGAGGCTCTGCCCAGTGCCTGGCAGGGCAGTTCTCCATGGGAATGGCTGCCAGAAGGTGCAAACCTTGAACTTCTCGGGCGTTTTATGAAGTGGGCTGCTAAAACCACAGCTGTAGGATTCCCACCCCAGTGGCAGTGGCTGACCCGTGTGACATGCCCTTGCAGGGCAGAGTAGCACACGTGTGTGTTTTAAACCCTGCTGCCCCCTCTCCTCCTGCAAAACCAGTTCTGCTGTTAAGCAGACAGAGCAGTGCTGCGACAGACCTCTGGTGATGCCAAACCTTCACTCTGTTTGCAAATCACCCACAGACCTCAGGTCAGCCCCTTTGGTCAAACGTGCAGCGAGCTGTTTCCCTGCTGTGCCAGGGGAGTAGCTGGGAGGTCTGCTGACCTCCACGTGCTCTGCCAGCAGAAGTCCTGACTGCTGCACTGTTACTCGCTGAGTTCAAAGCATTTTCTAATGTGCTGGACATGAAGCTCCCAGGCTGTCAGTGCAGTTCACGTTGGGTAACAGATAACTCTCCCAAAGTGGGTTTTGTGCAGCACAACTGGATGTCAAGGACCCAGTGCATTGATCAGCTGCACGTGCAGCTTGGAGTGGCTGATAAAAGTCTGGCAGGATGCTTGATCTCCTGTAATGCACTGAGTTTCTCTGAACAGGCGCAAGTCCTCATCGGCGGGCATCTACAGCGTCAAAAGCCTGCAAGAGGACCTGCTCCAGTCCTTGTGCTCACCTTTCAGCCCAAGCTGCTGGTGGTTTTCTCTGCCACACACCATCTCATCGCATGGGAGGGTGTTTGGCAAGAAGTGCTGCTGGTATGTTCAGAGGTGATGAGGCTGTGCTACAGGACTGGAGGAGGTCGCTTGCTTAGGCTAGGAAGGCACAATGAGAGAGACAGAGCTGTTTGGGCAGAGGGGAGCCTACCCACGGGGAAAAATGGAGATGGGCTAGTCAGGAAATGGGTTAGATGGAAAGGCCATGACTTGAGAGGAGGTAACCAAACAAAACCTGCAGAGCTCTTGAGCTGGAGCTCGCTGGGTGTACGGGCAGGACTGTGTGCCCTGGGTTGAGGTGGTGCCTTCTTGGCCCAAGTTCTCCATAGATGGGTGACCAGCACCTCCGGGAGCTGCTGGAAGGGCTGCCCAGAGCCAGCAGAGACCATGCTGCTGCATGGAAAGTAGGGGTGCCGTGGGTCCCAGCACCCAGCATCTGCTGTGCAGAGCCAGCAGCTTTCTTCTGGCAGGGAGTGGTAATGTCTCGTCTTCCCCATTCTCTACTAGGTCTCAAGACTGGAGGTGGTTCTTCAGGTGGCTCAGGGAACACTTTCCACTACACCTTCCACGGGGACCCCCATGCCACCTTTGCGTCTTTCTTTGGAGGCTCCAACCCCTTCGATATCTTCTTCGCTAGCAGCCGCTCCCGGATGTTCAATGGCTTTGACCAGGAAGATATGGATATCGATGACGATGACGATCCTTTCAGTGCCTTTGGCCGGTTTGGCTTCAACGGCATTAACGGGGTTCACCGGCGGCACCAGGAGTCCCTGCACACGCGAAGGAAGGTCCAAGACCCACCCGTCATCCATGAGCTCAAGGTGTCCCTGGAAGAGATCTACCACGGCTCCACCAAGAGAATGAAGATCACACGCAGAAGGCTCAATGCTGATGGCCGGACCATGCGGACTGAGGATAAGATCCTAAACATTGTCATCAAACGGGGTTGGAAGGAGGGAACCAAAATCACATTCCCCAAAGAAGGGGACGCCACGCCGGACAACATCCCTGCTGACATCGTCTTCATCCTCAAGGACAAGCCTCACTCGCACTTCAAGAGGGACGGGACGAACGTGGTCTACACCGCTAACATCAGTCTTAAAGAGGTGGGTGTCAGTGGGAGTTGCCACAGGGTGGGACGTGGCTGGGTTGTGGCACGTGGGCCAAGACGGGTGTCAGTCCTTGTCCTGTGCCGAAGAGGAGGGACCAGGTAAGGGCGTGAGAGATGGGAGCAAAGCCCTCTGCAGAGAGGAGCCGCAGAAACCAACTCCTGCTCAGTTTTGGAGAGCCGTTCAACCTCCGCGCTGGGTGTAGGACACGGGTACTGCAGTCCCTACTGAACACGCTGTGCTTCTTGAGCGAATACAGGTGGTATTTACCCATTTTCTCCCTTCCCCACATGTCTTGCCCTTCTATTTTAGCGTAGGGTATTCACATGTGGAAGAGAGCCCAGATGCTGTGTAGGAACAAGGGAAAACCCAAGTTTGCTGACAGGAGTCTGGTCCCTGCTTGTTCACGTAGCCAAGCCAGCTGTGGCTCAGCGACTGTCCTGGATGGTGCCAGGTACTGCCCCACGTGGGTGGCACATGGGTGGTACCTGGCAGGGTCATGCAGAGAAGGGCAATACCTTGTCCTTGCCGAGCGCTGCTTTAGCCCAGAACAGCTGCATTCTTTGGTTCTGGCTTCCCTGGGCAGAGGGCAAAACAAGCAAAATATTCAGGCAGTGAGCAGAACCCAGCACATCCAGGCTATCAGTCCTGGAGGTCACAGTGGGACTCGCTGCACCACAAACCATGCGAAGGTGGGAGAGGAAGGGGAGCTTACCCAAGTACAAGATGTGCTGTTTGCTGCTGCCGCTGTCTAACTACCTTTTAATAAATCCCAGCTGGCAGCTGCATTTAACGTTGACGTTTTTGGCAGCTGCCATTTGCTGTTCCTTTCAGACTGTAGACGCTGTCTGTCTTCTTAATGAGCTGATTTTTTTTTTGAAGACAGATTTATGTTCTCAAATACATTTAATAGAAATAAGCTCAATGGGCCAGACCTGAGGTAGGGAAACGTGAGCTCCTGAGTGTGACAGCCAGAAGAGCTTTGCGATGGCTCCGCGTCCTTGCCAGGGCTGCGACCGGCTGCGCTGGGGACTAGCGCAACCCCATGGGCCAGGCAGAGCTGGGTGCTCCTGAAACAAACTCATCTCAAGTTAACCTATAGGCTTGCAAGTTGAATTTCCTTCACGGTACAAAAGGGATTCAAGTAAAGAGGTTTATTCCTGTGGTGGCTGGCTCTGCTGGCCTCTCCAGAAATACTTGGGAGAGGCCACATTATTTATGGAGTCCTGCATGCCATATCTCAGATGTTTCCTTCTGTGCATTCCCGTATCCGTTAAAATTAACCCCAAGCTGGCTGTCCTGATGTCCAGCCCACGTTAGTCCAGGTTGACGCGCTGCTCAGGCAGAGACCCAGGCTGGGACGGAGCCGCTCTCGGAGCTGCCCTTTGAGCCGCAAGCTGGGGAAGCGCCAGCTGCGCCGTGCCGAGCGGTTCCCCAGCCGCCTCTTGCCCTCAGGACCCCTGTGATCTCCGTCCAGCTGCCCAGAAGCAGGGCGTGTGTTGGCATTTGCTTTACGCGACGCAGTCACCAAGAGAGACCAGTGGAAATTGCTGGTCCAGGCAAATTCCTCATCTCTTTGAGCCGGGATTCCTGTTCTCTGCGCTCCCTCACCGCAAACCGAACGTGCTGGGGATCCTCGGGGAGCTTCTGGCCTGGCTGCCATCCCCAGCCTTCTGCTTGCCAGGGCAGGGTAGTACTTTGCTGCTTTTATCTTCCGTGAGAAGAAGTAGCTCAAGTGCTCTGAAGCACGAGCAGATGCCAGGAGCTCCCCGACTCCATATGCTGCCATCTCAGTACGTGGCGGAGTGAATCACAGTACAACCTCTTCATCACCTAAGCCTACAGCCGTAGCCTCGAGTGCTTTCCTTGCACTGTTCATCCTTGTGATTCTGCCATTTTTAGCTTGAGCTTTAGTCTTCTCAGCTGCACAGCGTGGTGCCAGCAGGCGTTCGGAGCTGTGATCCCACTCGTGGTCATGCTGGAGACCCCTGGCCAGCGCCCTGCGGCCACAGGGAGCAAGGCTCCCGGCCACGACACCTGAGCCTGGTCTCCCAGCTGCTCTTCGGTAGGAACCTGTAACACCCAGCACCCACGAACGTCTACCCCTAGGCTGCCTCCGGCAGTGCTGGGTCATGCTGGGGGTGATGGCAAGGGGATGCCGCCTTGGTGGCTGGGCTGTGACTCCATCTCCACGTCCCAGCACCTCCAGGGCTCGTGTCCTCGTCCCTCTGTGCCCCTCAGCTGGGACGGCTGCTGCAGAGGCAGGAGGTGCGAGAGGGCTTCCCCAGAGACTCGTGGGCTGCAGGGAAGTGTCCGTTCCTAAAATTACAGGCGCGCACCGCAGTGGGAGGCCGAGGGAGGGAGGAGTGACACTGCTACGGCAGCCGCGCTCCTGGCAGGCAGATCTTTAGGCAGCGCTGGCGGGCTTTTGCGGAGATGGAAGAGGCGCCTCGTGGCATCCTTTTACCTGGCGTCACCTTCCTCAAAGCAACCAGGCGGCAGCATCCGACGGCCCCCCCGTTGTTGCCAGCAGAGCGGGACCCGCTGCTGACCCAGATAAAGCTCGGCGCTCACGGCTCAGCTATCAAACCCACGCTCACTTCGTACCCAGGGATAAGCCAAGCCTCTTTCTAGGATGCAGGGCAGCTCCCATGGCTGCGCTCGCTGCCTATCGCTGCGCTACGGGCTCTCGCTTGCGGGCCCTGGTGTTGCTTCAACAACCAGTTTCTTAAATGCCAGTGAAGTTGGGCAAGAAGGATTAAAAACAGGAACATACGGTGGAGGAGCAATCGCCTCTAATTCTTGCGTCTTGGCTCTAGGAAGGAAACACTGAGATCCTGTCTGCACTGTTAACCGCCTGCTTCTGCTCGCATCCCTCTGCTTTTGCAGGGCAAGCGCAGCGCCGAGGAGCAGCGCCCACGCCACGAGCCTGGCAGGGGCTGTCTGCTTGGTGTTCCCAGTCCTGTCCCTTGGGCTAGGTGCAAATGTCCCAGCCACGCTTCTGCTACCCTGTTTCAGTCTCAAAAGCTCATTCCAGAAGCTGAAATAGTTGCCCAGCTTCCCTCTGGCCACGTTGTGGTGAGGACGGAGCAGGGGACAATGTGTGAGCGGTCACCCGCTGTGCTCCCCAGTTCCACCTGGTTGCAGCAAATCCTCCACAGCAAAGCCAGCACCTCAGTTTCCCCTTGGCTTTTCTGCTACAGGCAAAAGGACACAGTTACCTCTGTACTGCTGGCTGGAAACCTGAGGTCCAGCCGCTGTGCCTGTTCCCTTGCTGCTTCCCATTGTGTGGATGGAGATGTGCTTAGCCTGGCACACATGGACCCGTGCAGCCCACCGTGTCACATGCTGGTCGGCACCAGCGAGCAGAAGGGTTCCGGCATCCCTGGGGACACAAGGAGACGGTCCTTCCCTTCCCTCCGACCTGCCGGAGCTCCAGCCACGCACCCACTGCTCACACGGATCTCGCGATGAACCTCCTGCAGCCAGAAAAGCTCGTCTGGGAGGAGACCCAGCGCAAACTGGATGTGCAAGGAGACAGCAGGCTCCAGCTTTCCTTTCTCAGCTCACCTGAGCCCTGGAGCCAAGCCCAGCATGGGTGGCTCTGCATTCGCTTTGGTGCAAAGCCCCAGCAGAAGCAGCAGCCATCAGCCCTGAGCCAGGGGCCAGCAGGGAAGGAGCTGGTGCTGCTGGTGCCTCCTGTTGCTCTGGCACTGGAGGCTTTTCCTGGGAAGGAGGCTGCAGAACATCCTCTCCCACTTCCATTGCAGGATGTCTTTTGGGGACGGGAGTCCTGAGGGTCCCAGCCTGGGGTGGGGGGGTGAGTGATTTATGTGCAGGACAGGCTCAGCCTGTGCCAGCCCCAGCAAATCCTTCCCTTCCAGAAATCTCTCTCCGCAGTCTTCCATCATCGGCAGCCTCTTTCCTTGCTGAAAGCCTGGAGACGCTGCTGCCCACGTGTACGGCAGAGCTGTCTGAGTTATTTAAGGACACAAGGATTTTCTTGCTGCATTCCCACACCACGTGGCTCGCTAACGCAGGCCGGCCTGCGGCTGCTGCCGGCTTCTGCAGGAGGCAGCACCTGGCTCTGGGGTGGGGACGGGGATGGCAGCCCAGAAAATCAGCGCCTGGCTTTGTAATGGGGGGGATCGGGGGGAATGCAGCCGGGTGGGGATCCCCACAGCGGGGAGGCAGGGCACACTGGGGCTGCTCTCCCCATGCTTGCGGTTTCAGGGACCGTCTCGCTGCTGCTTCCTTCTTGGGCCACCAAGGTGTAAAAATAGCTGCGGGGCAGCGGCATGATGCTGTAACCCAACCCTTCGCCTGCAGGGACCAGTGGTGGGGAGCAGCCCCTGGGGGCCCCGGCTTCCAGGAAAGCGCGGTGCCGTGCCGTGGCCGTATCACTGCCCCGTGCCAGCATAACCTTCGGGAGGCTTTGGCCAGGGTAGGGGGCACAGGCTGTGCTATAGATAACCCCCGGGCTCGGAAGCGTGACAGCTGATGAACCGCAGAGGCATCCGATGAGCTCAGCTGGGTTTTTGGCTGCCTCCCCCCCTGCCCCAGCTCCCAGATTGGGTGGCGAGGGGCTAAATTTAGGCTGTCCTGTTGCTGCGAGCCATGGGGAGAAGCAGGGATCCTGCCCCCATGGGGTTTGTGCCCCACAGCGCTGGGGACGGGGGGGCTTGGGGCTGTCTTGACACACCCTATGGGGCATGCTGTGGGGCCAGGGGGTGGCAGCCCGGCTGATGATGTGTCCCTCCTTCTCCCCGCAGGCCCTGTGCGGCTGCACCGTGAACATTCCCACCATCGACGGGAGGGTGATCCCGCTGCCCTGCAACGACATCATCAAGCCGGGCACAGTGAAGAGACTGCGCGGGGAAGGGCTGCCCTTCCCCAAGGCCCCCAACCAGCGAGGAGACTTGATCGTGGAGTTCAAAATCCGCTTCCCAGACAGAATAGCTCCCCAGACGAGACAGATCCTCAAGCAGCACCTCCCGTGCTCCTAGAGCCCCAGGGACTCTTCTCCAAGCAGCAATACTCCAAACGCACGTGCCACAGCATCCGGCCCGCACGGAGCAGAGGTGCCAGAGCACTTTGAAATGCAAAAAACCCACTTTCCTTCCCCAAAGGTCCCATCTGTCCCTCCCACCCCTGCCCCTATTGACCTGTTTTCTACTCCAGCGGCAGGGGAGTTGCGAGCGCAGGCTCCTGTCCTCGCACCTCTCCTTGCTGCCAGCCTTTTTTTGTTTTTCTAGAGGTCCAGCTTTGCTGCCTTGCACAAGTGAGTGGAGCGGGCTGTTTGCCCGGGGAGGTACATCACTTTGTGGTTTTTGTGTCACCTGCTTTTCAAGCCAACTTTCTGACTGGAGGATGGGCTCGTAGGGGTTAAGCGCAGTGTAAATAGGACTTCACAGGATCTCACATCCCCTGTGTTAGTTTTCTCCTCCCCTCTTTGATACTTGCTGCTGTTCAGGGTCCCAGCCGTACCGAGGTGCCAAGCAAACTGTCCTGAGCACGTACGGCGAAGGGACTGCTCCTGCGCGGTGGCCGCTGTAGCCGGACCGTTTCTAACCTGGGACCATGGTACCTAGTCCTACTGCGGTCCACTCTCCTGTGCCAAGACCACCACCGGGCATCATCTGTGCCAATCGACGGAGCTCAAGCACTTGGGGATGGTCCCTTCCAGCCTCCTGGCCCCGCTGTCCCACGCGCTGGCCGGAGGGACGGGGGAGCCCAGGGTAGGAGCTTTCTTGTTCAGATATGTTGAGTTTGCATTGCTGCTTTTTTTTTAAATACATATATTTAGCTCGTTAGGTAAACTCCATAAGGGTTTGCTCTGCCCATTTTGGGTTTCCTGGAGTGGTTCACCCCGGCTTTTGGGGAACAGCTCAGCCATACGAACATCATGCCTGTGAGAACATAGTATGTGTGTAGCACAAGTCTGGGTACAAAAGCAGAGCCAAGCGTGAACAGAGCTGTGGTTTTGACTAGCGTTTGAGTTCAACCTTAGGGATTTTAATAGGAAGAGAAATGCACGTGTATATATTTTTCTACAGGGAAGTTTAATTCAGGAGGTATTTCTGAGCGTTATGGTGGAGCTGGGAGGAGCATGAGGCAATCTGCTTGGTGGTTTTGTTTTTAAATGCTGTATTTTTTTAGAAACTTTGGATTTCCATCAGGAGAATTTTTATATTTCTTACCTTTCTCGGCCAACTCTGCCTCTTGCCAGTTTTTCCCAGGAGGGGTCCTGCAGAGCGGGTGGCACAGCCAACCTAGCTCTGTACAGCTCCTCCACCACCGCAGCTCTGCATCTCCAGCCCAGCTGGCACCGAGAAAGCCAAAACGCTCCCCCCAGCCATCCTTTTTATAGAAATCACTGACTTGAAACAGGGGTCCTGGGGGGATCCGCTCTCGGCGAGGCGCCCGCTGGGCTGGCACGGGGTGTACAGCTGTACAGTGTATGATACATGACGGGAGGACAGCCTGTGCCATGGCCAGGGCGCGGGGAGAGACCTCTTAAAATAAATTAAGGCACTGCTTAATTTTTCGACCAGTTTGAATTCAGGTTAGGGCACGACGCCTTTTCCCTCCGCCGTTCCCTGTGGAGTTCGACGTACAGAAACCTGGTGGACACTGATGGAGCGAGAAGACAGGTCAGCACGCAGATGCAAGCTGCTTTGTTTTTCTCAGTTTCAATGAGACCTGAATGTTTTATAGTGTTTTTTTTTTGTAATTTTTTTTTTTTGTAATGTCAGTATTGAGAGAAAAATAAAGTATTTTAAAAAACATAACTCCTTGGCGTGCATTGTGATGGGAGATGCTGGAGCTGTAGTCACCGTGGTGCAGGCAGTGGGGCTAGGAAAGGGGCTCAGCCCCCCTGCTGGTGCTGGGGGGACTCCATCAGGGCTCTGCATCCCATCAGGGCACCCGGGACACGACCAACTTGGGCAGTGGGGGTGAGTCCAGCCAAGATGCCAAGGGGATGGAGGCTGGGGTGGGCAAGGAGGGGCTGTGAGCAGTGGGGTGCTGCAGCCGGGGCTGGGATGATGAAGGGGGCTCCTTGCTGGTGGGGGCTGCACAGGGAGGGCTGGAGAGATCCAGCTCTTCTCAGAGGGACCCTGGGGCTGGGTGAGAAGCAGCAGCACGGGATGCACCCAGGGAAACTCCCACTGATACCAGGAAAAATGTTTGCCCATCAAGCTGGTCAGCCCGTGAGGGAAACCTCCATCCTTGGAGACCTTCAGCCCAAGATGGGGCCAGGCCCTGAGTGACCTGCTGGAGCTTGGCCCTGCTTTAGGGGTCTTGAACCAAGCCCTCACACCACTCTGTCCCTCCTCTCCCCCCCTCAGGGACTATGTGTGACCCTGCGGCCTGCTCTGGGCTGGGCAGACTGGCGGGCAGAGCCCCTCCGGGGGGGCTGACGATGCCAACAGGGATGCCATGGGGCAGGGATGCCCACAGGGCACCTGTGGCTGGGCCCAGGGACAAGGTGGGGAAATGGGGGACTTGGGCCCCAATGAGCACGGCCACTGCCTGCCCTCTGCTGGCAGGAGAGACCGGCTGAGGCTGCAGACTTTTGGGGTGCTGCAGGAGGGCCCCAACACCTTGGGTCCGGGACCAGGCTGTAGGCCCAGTGCCTTGGCCATTGGGGTCCCCTACGCGGCACACAGCGGGCCGGGCTGCGGCCCTTGGGAGGGCGCGTGGTCCTCGCCCCGAACGTGGCTCCGGGGCCACACAGGGCAGCACTGGAGCTGCCGACCATGGCCGCAGTGCAAGGGCCCAAGCGAGCTCCCCAGCTAGGCGGGCCTGGGGGCTACCCCCGGCCTCCATACGCTGCTCCGGGGCAGGGGCAGACGCTCCTGGAGCTCCCGTGGGTGCTGTCCCCACCAGGAGCCACATCCCACAGGAGACAGAATAAAGAGGAGGGTTTCTGGCCCTGCTGCCAGCTTTAATTAGCATTTGTAATTAGGAGAGGAGGCAGGGAAACCTTGGGCTCCCAGGAGCTGGGATACACAGCACCCCCTGTGCCTGCTTGCCCCTCTCTCTGCCTCCTGCCCCAGCCCGCAGAGATGCGGGGCTGGATCTGCCGCCCGCGCTGGCAAAGCCCAGGGATGGGTGGTGATGTTCCCAAATGATCAGCGAAGAAACCGGCTCACTGCCAGAGCTAGGCAAGGCTTTTACGAGTCCTGAAGAGCTCCTGGTACAGAGCAGCCCTTTATCCCTCCCCAGGTGGCTGACAGCAAACACTTAGCAGCGCAGCAGCACGTCCCCCTGAGCCGGCAGCATTTTCCCCGTGGCGCTGAACCAAGGTGGTGCGAGGACAGGACAGGCGCGGTGCTGGCGGTCGGCTCTGAACTAGGACAGACCAGCGGAGCAGAGGCTTCCCAGCCTCCCCGGGGGCTTCCATGGCCTCCTACCACCGCCTCCGGCAGGTGGTTGTGCTATTTAAGCAGTGTTCTCAATTTTGGTGCGTTTCTCCCCACAAGCCTCCTTCTCCCAGATAGCCCCATTCTTCCGCCATGTTGAGACTCCCCTCGCCCCCTCTTTTCCCCTCCCTTTAAGTCTAGGTAGTCTGAAGGAGCCCTTCTACATCTGACATCCTTGGGGCCAAAACTCCCAGCGCCTGGGCCCCACACAACCCCTACTGTGGCAGAGGTTGCCCCAAAAGCCCTGGGGGCACCTTTCTGCCCATTTCAGCACACCATCTACAGCTAAACATCTACACAAAAATCCTCAGTTCCTGCAACCCCCTAAAAGCTGACAGCATGTGGCTGCTCTGTGCATCTTACGGCTGAAGTCCCTTGCCCTCTGGTTCAGGGCTTGGCCACATGCGGCCAGCAGCATTGCTGCTGTGCTTGCATTGAACAGGTCTTCCCTCACCCAGCTGTACATCCCAAACACTGCTAAATCCAGCCCCAAGCTGGATGATCCAGATAGCGAAGGATGCCCCACCTACCTGCTGTTGGCCAAAGCTGCATGTTCAAGTCAGGCAGGGAAAGAATCAATTTCAGCCGCAAGCAGTTGCTGTGACTGCTCAGGGCAAGAGGAGCACGCAGATGCCAGCCCTGCCTGGAAGCACAGGTGCTGATTTCATGAGGTTTGCAAAGGCAAGCACCAAAGCATCAAGTTGAAGCTGCGTTCACCACACTCATAAAGCTGGTCCTGACCTCTCCTTGCACCCAGAGCCTCCTCTCTTCCCTGTTCTAAAGCCAGACCCCAGGCAGAACAGCGCGGAAGTGAAAAGCAACCGTACCTAGCAGGAGGCTGTCTCTTCATGGAGTTCAGGGGCGAATCCAAACAACAAGCAGCACAGGGCTAGGCTCATGGGTACAGGCTCACAGCTGCTCTTCTGTGCCATGCACTTCCTGAGAGCAGCTCTGCTCTTTGGGTCATTTACCTGCTTTAGCAGGTACAGCCCTGGCTGTGGCCACAGGTGAGTGACCCACACAGCAGGACAGGGCAGGGACCAGCTGCCAGACACGGGGCTTCCCTCACATAAAACACTAAGTACAGCAGTGGCACATTTCTCTGTTCAGAGAAGGGAAAAATAAAGCAAGGAGGAGGCCAGGAAGCTAGAAGAAATTGAAAGGAAGGAAAAGCACAAGAACCTGATCAAAACCCGACTACTGAGTATAAGGCACGATAAAGGCCAGGCTGACAGCAGAGAACCAGGCCTTTCATCAGAAGCCCAAAGGGACGCATGAATTGTTTCTCTAGAAGGAGGAACTCTCTCTGCAGAGCACGATGAGCACTGCTGCTACAGCATCAGAGGAAACTCCCCTGTTCCCTAACCACACTCATGTCATGCTGCACCACAAACTCCAGAGACAGCCCAGGAGCCCTCTCGTGCCTGCCTTCAGGCAGGGCGGATGATAGTGGGATTTGTGGAGGAGTCCTTTGCTGCACAGGAGCCAAAGCAGCAGGAGACCCAACGGCCCACAGCCAGCATCAGAGAAGCAACACCAGATACCTGTCGCTGGCAGCAGGGCTCTCTTACTCAGTGCTTACTGCCAAGTTACAGCACAGGAGAGAGATTGCCCAACCAATTTCTTCCGTTAACGTGAGCTAAGAGATGTAAGGACAAAGAACAACCTCACGCGCTCCAGGGAAACGCACAGGTGGGCTCCACCAGACAAGAGGGGCAGCTGAGGAGTGCTCAGCAAGTGAGACACTGGGTTTACAGGGGCAGCGCTGCCGATGCCGCGGCAGTACCACACAAAGCAATTGCCAGGGGCCTGGCTAGAGTTTTGTGGGATTTTTATTTTTTTTTTATTATTATTTTTGTGTTTTTTTTTATACAGGCTAGCGTTGTACCCTTTGCTAAAGCTGCTGATTCTGCCACATAAACTAGAACAGAAATTTCTCAGAAATTAAGTCGGTTCCCCTCCTTGTTAATTCACTGTCTGCCTCCCAACTGAACATCGGTCTGGATTCGTGTTTGCAGAAAACGTTCCCTGTACAAAGTCTGACGTGCAGCTACACTGTTCTGACTGAGGAATGAAGAAGCCGAGAGTCCACTGAACATTGGATTTTCCCTGTACAACGTGGCCTGATTTGGAGTTTGGTCCACTGAGGACAGCGAGTTAACCGTAGAGATCATCGTCATTGTCTTCACTGTACACGTTGCCCCCGCTGCCACCTCCTGTGCCTTGGCTCGGACCAGCGCCTCCCTGGTTACCCGATGGGAACCTGCATGCAGCCGTGCAGAAGGGGAGAGAAGAGATACTGTTCAGAAGCCTCCTCACAGCTCAGCACAATCCCCTCCCTCCACACCAACTCCCTGGTGCCAAGTAGGAAAGAGGGGAGAAATGTGGTGAAGCCTTATGGCAGGTCACGCGAAGGCTTACACTGCTGCCAGATGTTGCTTGCATTAAAGGAAAAAGGGTAGATGGGTTTCAGGAGCACTAACAGAGCAGCTACAACTGACCTGCAGTGCAACCCGCACCCACCACGTGATCAGCAGGCTGCTGTACACACCGGGAGCGTGCATACAACGGGATGGGAAAACGCGGTGGAAGAGGGGATTGTTACCCAGAGTATAGCAAAGCTGCCCTCGGTGCCCTGTTCGGGGGCTAGCTGAGTCACAGTGCCTTCCCCGCCTCCCTCTGGGTTACCTGAAGCTGCCAAAGCCACGGCTCTGCTGTAGAGTCTGTGCAAACATCTCATATTTCCTGATGTCATTGTCACTGACAGAGCGGCGAGCAAAGCGCATGGCCTCCTCAAAGTGATCCCTGCGTATCTCAGGAACTGGGTCGTCCTCCTCCACTTCCTGCAGCAGGACAGAGGGCCCAGGTGAGCTGTGTGCAGCCCGACACCCACCCACAGCCTCCCTCGGGGTCAGGATACATCAACACCTGCCAAGGCAGGGGCTAGAGAGGGATGCTGCGGCAGACTGAGTCACAGCTGCAGCAGGGGCCTTCTGAGCAATGCCAATGATGAGGCACGCTAGGAGGCCCTCATCCTCCCACAAGACGAGAACAAAGTGCTCCAGCTCAGCGCTCTGTGCTGAGAGCCTACTCGTCCTCATCTGAGGATTACAGAAACGCATCATCCCTCACCCACGGGCAGAGGTGGGCTGCCTATCTCATGAGCAGCGAAAGCTCAGAGTGCCCGACTCACCATGGCAGAAGGGTTGGTCTGCCTCTCACGTTCTCGCCTGATCTCACTCTCGATGGACTCGCGGATGGCCAGTTTGCAGGCACGCTGGCAAATTTCTGTCAGGTCAGCCCCCGAAAAGCCGTTGGTCATCTTAGCTAGGAAATCCAGGTCAACGTCCTAGTGAAAAACAAGAGAGGCCCGTCCTTTACACCTTGCACTCTCAAGTGACAAAGAGGTGCCTTTAGATCCCATGGTACCAAGGCTCCGCCTTCTTTGGCTAGTTTTAGAAAGATAAGCTGTTAAGGCTCTTGTTTCTGGTAAAAGTTAACTACGCCCAAGGACAGGCCACACTCCCCCCACTCCCAGCAAGAACCTGCTATGTGGCTACAAATGCCTCTGCACTGTTCACCTTCAAGAAGAGGCAGGCTGACCTGGGGACTTCAGATATGATCTGCTCAGATCTCAGCATTAGGAGTCAAAGGAAACAAACTAGAAACAGGCAGACAGGACAAACAACCTCCTCTCCTCCTCCCTGTCAACTGACGGATGAGTACTGCAACCTCCTTTAAAGCTTTCCTTCCCAGCAGTACTTAAAAAGGTAAGCTTGGCCTCAAAAAGCTTGCACTCTCACTTGACATCTCCTGTTCTCTCACTAACCCTATCAGTTTCATTACTGCCTGCTCCCTAGGCAAGGGATATAACTCTTGCCTGTGAAAAAGTTCAGCAACAATTAACTGCAACAGTTCCTCTTCAATTTCCATTTCCCACCCCCGTTTTCTACATTTACTTTTCTTTCAGAGTATAAGAATCTTCTCCATCTTGCCATAACAGGTGTTCCTGTTCCTGCACTGTAGGCAGAACTCTACTATTTAATGAAGACCCGCTGCGCTTACACACTGATACCTAGCTGCGTCGGTACCTAGTTTTAGAGCTCGAGCCTCCCCCTATCTCTTCCATCTATTTCCATCCTTCAGGGATGGAAGGTTTTCCAGCTCTGCACTGCGTGGAACAGTCACCAGCCCTCTTCTCTGTCCCCAGCTTGTGAGGAGCACATGCAGCACACCGCAAAACCGAGTCAGATACAGTCATGGCACAGATCCTACCTTAGCAACTGGTGATTTCCTCAGGTTTGCCTTAAGAATAGCAACCCGGGACTTCTCGTCAGGCAGGGGGATGTAGATGAGTTGATCCAGTCGGCCAGGGCGTAAGATGGCTGGGTCAATGATGTCTGGCCTGTTGGTGGCACCGATGATGAAGACATTCTTCTTGGTGGACATGCCATCCATCTCTGTCAGGATCTGGTTGATGACACGGTCTGCAGCACCACCACCATCTCCGATATTCCCACCTCGAGCCTTTGCGATGGAGTCCAGCTCATCAAAGAAGAGCACACAAGGGGCTGCTTGGCGGGCCTGCAAAAAGCAACCAGGAACAATTAGTCCCTGTTAAATACCACCAGGCGAGGAGCACATTGATTTCACACCCCAAGCCTACCCTAAAATTAAAGCACCTCAGAGTAACACCAGAGCACTGCTGCCTCAAGGAGAGCTTGGTAGAGCTGCTCTAGAACAGTCTCCTGCCACACAAACCCGCAATTAAATTCGCCTGAGTTACAACGTGAATTTCCCCAAAGCTGGGAGCATTGTAATCCAAACAGAAGTGTGGTAACTCTAACGCCAAGAGGGAAAGCTGGAACCAATCTGCCTGGACCCGAACTCTCCCTGCAAGATCTGGGAATGTCAGCTGGATATTTGGATATTTAGGCACAGGGGTATCAGTAGCCACGATGTATCAAATGGAAGGGGGAAATCCAGTTGCTGTCTTCAGCCACCTAATGGGTAGTTACAGGGAAAAGGGAGACAGATCCTTCTTTGAGGTGTGCAGTGAAAACAGGCACAAACTGCTGCAAAGAAAATTGCAGTTGGAAATAAGGAAAAAATTCTTCACAATCAGAGAGTTCAAACACTAGCACACAAGCCCACAGAGGTCAGGGGTTCTCCATCCTTGGCAGGTGTTTGTGTACTAGTGTACTAATCAATACACATGAGAACCTAATATATGCAACTAATATACACAAACCGAATTTCCAAGTTATCTCCCTGCTCTGGACAAACAGCTGGAGCAGATGGCCTCCGAGGTTCCCTTCCAACCTACATTTTTCTCTCTCATTCTCCTTCCAACTTTGCTCTTTCAGCAGCTTCCCTGACCACAACAGTGAGGGTTCCCAAGGTGATCCATGTGTGTACCTTCTGGGACAGGAGGTGACACTACCTACAGGGAACTGGGCAGCACGAGCTGAACTCCTTTCTATGCCATGCATATTGCAGGACAAGAACTTGTAAGGATGTTCTGAAAATCTGTAGAAGGTAATAGCTAATGAGGTGTCAAAGTAAGTTTTCAGGGATGTGGAGGATATTTATGTCACCCTAATGCTAGCCTCATGGCTAAGGCACTGGGGCATTCATCATCCTGTAACAAAAGATGCAAATTGTAGTGGGAGAAAAACATTTAAATAGCTATGTTCCCAAACAGGATTAATTCCCTAACGTCAGGAAAGCAGCCTCTGCTCACAGTGCAAGTGGGGAAAACACAAGATACACAAATAAGAACTGGGCCGGTAAGACAGGTGCAGTGGAGACAACGTTCTGGGGGGTATCTCAGCACAAATGTAGCACAGGGAGCAGAAGAACCACTCACCTTGTCAAAGATCTCCCGCACGTTGGCTTCAGACTCTCCAAACCACATGGTGAGCAGTTCTGGCCCCTTGATGGAAATGAAGTTTGCCTGGCATTCATTGGCAATGGCCTTGGCCAGAAGCGTCTTACCACAACCCGGTGGCCCGTAGAACAGAACTCCTTTTGATGGAGTCATGCCAAATTTGAGGAACTTGTCTGGGTGCTCCACAGGATACTACAGGAGAAAAACAACAACAACAATAACAACAACAAATTCTCATGATGAGCCAGAACAGGCCTGTACCTTGCTCCTACCAGAAACAGTACCTGAGATTTCTAGTGAGTTAAACACAAGATTCTGCCTGCTCAGGGCCACTGGAGTTTTTAGATGGGGACTGGTTTGAAAAGCACCACAGCTAAATTGTAAAGCTGTCCTAAACAGCCTATTTACCCCTAAGAACTAAGCACCAGTTTGGGTAGTTTTCCAGTACACTTAACCCCAGCTTCGCTTTGTCCTGCAGAAGCAAAAGGCAACAGCTCATTACCCAACCTAGTAAGCTCTGCCCTCCAGAGATAGGCAAGGTGTCCAATGCGAACATTTATCCTCAGCAACCAAGGTCAGAGCTAGGTGATGATTTAACGCCAGAAAATTAGAATGAAAATTAGATTTTAATTCCCCTCCTCCCAGACAGGAGGCCTCTACAGTACTTTTCACCTTTCCCTGTGGCAACACTGAGAGAAAGCCCTTTGGATGCCCAGTGCATGAGAATCTTCATTCACCTTCTGGCAGATAAAGTCACCACGTCACAGGATTCTCAGCAGTGGCCCTATTGCTGGCCTCCACTTAAGAGAGGCAGCACTACTGCCACTTCTGCACGTAGCACAAGACCCACAAAAGATATCACTGTACACTCAACTAAGGAAAGTCTGATGTTGCTTCCCAGCACCTTCCTCTCCCTAAGTTCACTAAGACGGTACACCATGGTATTTTCAGTTCTTTACAAGCAGTTATAAAAACCCCTGCATTTACCCTGTTCACAGTCCAAACAGGAGTATGAAGAGGTTCTGGATTTTACCATCATAATTACTTCTTAAACTGACTAGGCAAAAATTGGTTGGAAACCCTTACCTGTACAAGCTCCTGGAGTTCTCTCTTTACATCTTCTAGACCACCAATATCTTCCCAGGTAACTTGTGGCACCTCCACCACAGTCTCCCGAAGAGCAGAAGGGTTGCTCTGGCTTAGAGCCCACTATTGTTAGAAGAAATGGCATTATGTAATTCTATCATGTCATGGTCACATGCTTCAGATAAGCAATTAGACATTGCACTAAAAGAAAGAGGGGCACTCTTGCATTACCCTGAAGTCATCCATGGTCACAGCCAGCGAGTTCATCACTTCAGCATCAATGGTTTCATCTTCTAGGTCTATGAGATCCATCTTCTTTCTGATAGCCTGAAGAGCAGCTTCTGAGCAAAGAGCAGCCAAGTCAGCACCAACATGTCCATGGGTCTCGTTTGCCACCTGAAAGCAAAGCACTGACCATGACTCACGGGGATACAAGCAAGCACTCTGCAAGGGCAACGCATGCTCTAGTGACTCACTCGGGGGTGCAGTAAAACTCTGGAGGACAGAAACATCAGTGTTCTGCTGTGGATTAAGGACAAGTGCTACCTCATATTTAACAGGCAGAGACACTGCTGTTCCACCTCCCACTTGAGATCAAAGCTGCAATTGGAATTCAGATGGAGCACAGAAAGATAACCCCAAGGACTGGAGTTTTTCGTTCAGGACAGAGATTACAGGAACCAACAGAGTTTACATGCGATGGCTCATCACAACACTCACCCACCTCCCTGAGAGCTGTTTTAGGCTTACTTTATTTTTAAAGAGAACATCACAGCAAACAAAACCAGGAGGACAGCGGCAGGGCATGCACAGACAGGACTGATACATGTTTCACTTAGCCATGCCATTCTTAACTAGTGAGTGAGGATTTTTGGTCACTGGTGAACTAGTTGTAAGAAAACCCAGAGAACACACATTCACCCAGTTTCACAACGTCCTAAATGAGAAACTACATTTATATGATCAAAGCTATAACAACTCTTCCACTACAAAACACAGCATCACTTAACATTCGTCTACATGCTTTCCCAACAGCATCCTACTCACCTGTTCCAGATCCACATCATCAGCCAGTTTCATATTTTTTGTGTGGATCTGCAGGATCTCCAGACGTCCAGTTGCATCTGGAATACCGATATCTACCTCTCTGTCAAAACGACCTGGGGAGTACAAAACATGCGTTGAGCTGCTGATTCAGCAAACTGAAGAAGCTGCAGTGGCTGTCTTCCTCTGACTGAACAACATGATGACAAGCCACAAACACACAGTTTCAGAAAATGCCAGAGCTTTGGGCTTTTCTACAGCATCTATCAGCATAGTTGCAGAGTTAGGTCACAGAAGGAGGAAAGGCCTTAGCCATTTAGGAAAAGTGAGACTACTGTATTAACTAGAGTTCAAGATCACAACAGCTGAGTATTAGCAGTTTAGTAACATTTTCCAAGCCTCATTTGTAGGAAAATACGCTTCCCCTAACCAATGTGCCATGAGACGTTTGTGTTTACTTCTGCCTTTGTGTCCTCAGCATGAGAGCCTGCAAATTCTGAGCGACAGATTTAGTTCTTCAGAACTTCCTACAGTAATCATCATAGCAATACCCACGTGGTGAAAGGCAAAAACTTCCCCAATATCTGAGGAGGCAGGAAACCTATATATTACCATATATTAACTAAGGTACATACACCTATCATTTGCCTCTAGTCATGCCTCTACACATTGAAGATGCCATTTTCCCCTGCAAACTTGACTGGTTTGCTGTTACAGATTTTATCAACTGCTCATACACCAGACATTCGTTCACACTGTAGAGTTTTGAAAACCTGGATCTTGGAAACTACCAGACTCCTCATCAATAAAAGTAAGAGAAGTCAGACAATTCTTCTGCAGCCTGAGGCACAAACATCCCCTCAAGCAGCCATTTACCCTTTCAGTGTGTCACCTCACAGAGGCTACCACACGATTTCAAAGTATTTTGTTATTTCTACAAGTTCTAACCTAATAAGACAGACAATGATATCAAAGGCTGGAAGCCTAGAAATTAATTACAAATGAGCAGCTAGAGACAAGTCAATTGTCTATGAAACACACAGAAGATGTTTAATATTAATTTCTGCTCAATCTTTCCAAGACCCCTGAAGCACAGTCTGTAATAAAGTATCTGATACACAAAACAGATGACAATCCTGGTTACCAAATCGCCTGAGTGCTGGGTCAATGCTGTTAGGTCTGTTGGTAGCTGCCATAACGATGACATGTGCTCTCTGTTTCAGTCCATCCATAAGAGTCAACAGCTGAGACACTATGCGACGTTCCACCTCTCCATGCGTCTACAGAGAGACAAAGCAATTATCAGACTAAAAGCTCTACAGCACAGGAGCCAAGTGCTGCACCACAGCAGACAGACAATACAGCTGCAAGCTGTTAAGAAACATTGTGAACTGTGTATGATTCTTCTCACGCCTGACTGAATTCAAGCATTACGCTAACTGCTGCTTTACCCTATACTCACAGAGATGCACGCCAGCTGCTACTAAAAAGGGTGTACAGACACTTCTTTACCTCCTACAGGCTATCTTTACCTTCTCTCTCTTAGGAGCAATGGCATCCAGTTCATCAATGAAGATGATGGCAGGAGCGTTCTTTTCAGCTTCTTCAAATGCTTTCCTCAGGTTGCTCTCAGACTCACCAGCGAGCTTGCTCATGATCTCAGGACCTGAAAAATAGCAGCACTGTGGCACCCAGAAGAGAAGCAGCTAGCCCCAAGGCATGCAGCTGAATTTTTTTAGTACAACATTCATATGGGAATATCTATGTTTCAAGCCAAAGCAAACACTATCACCCAAGTTCACTAAATTTGCAGCTGAACAGGCAAGAACAGCATGCGGAATTACTTTCTATCATTATTCTCGTGTTTTCAGTATACTCTAACAGAATGAGCTAACTAGTCAATGAGCTACCTTTAGCTGCCTCTTTTCTTACCCTATTTCACACTCGGTGAGCTTCTCTGTAATGTGCCACCACACACTGCTAATGCCAGTCCTAGCTTGCAAGAGAAGCAATCAAATTATATGGTGATAAACTATCATGCTAGGGAAGGAAAAAGCTGTAAGATATTGAAGCTGTCTTTAGCTTCCACTACACAGATTCACGTTTACCTCTGTAAAATCCTATAAATCAGTTCCAAAACAAAACAAACAACCCAAGAACAACAACAACAAAAACCATAAAACCTCTCTTTAGAGTTTAAAAAAAAAAAAAAGTATAAACACATCAATCCCAGAAGGAAGGACAGCAATCCCCTGAGATTTCCTACAGTTGCTGACCCTAATGCTTACAGATCTATTCTGTTTAGATTTTTCCATCATGATGATGGGAGTGGTCACGAAGAGAAATATGTTTCTTCTGAAAGATCCAAGGAAAAGAAAGCTGACCCTCAGGAGAGCAAAGCTGCTAGTGGATAGAAGCGAGCCAGCTGCAGAGTCACTGGTGCAGGCAGGTAGTAAGACTGTTTCAGTTTAAGTAACTCACCAGTTCATGCCAGCTCTGCCTACAGCACCGCCTGCAGCTGCAGGCTTGGGACAAGCAGACAGAATGCATCACTAATTCTGACAACGAATGTTATTTTTATTACGCAACAGAAGTACAAGTCTCTAAAGAAAAGTCTAGCTTATTAGCATACACTAACACCTTCCACACACTTAGGAAGTATATGACAAGGGTGACATGGTTAAAAACAGCCCATTTACTTCTGACATCTTGAGATAAAAAGCAAATCGCTTCCCCACCACTAGTCACTCCTATGACATCTAGAGATAAAAAGCAAGGCAATTCCCTACCGCTGGTCTCTGCTATGCTGTGCTGTACACTGCACTGCTTTCACCTTCATGGGTCTGATTGAAATCAGAAAAGAAAAGCAGTAGTCCTCAAGCACAAACATTTCAGTTATTCCAGCACTGATTGTAAAATGGGACAGAAAAGCAGCGAGGAAAACTCAGAACCTGGTCTTCAAACCAGTATCTATCTCAACTGCAACAGGGGAGAGTGATCAATAAGAGGTTCTGTCACTTGTAGCTAAGTTCCAAGGTACTCTACTCCATCACGGCTTTCAGGAAAGTTCCTCCCAACGTAACATTACCTGAAACAAAACTGGTCTTGTGCTTTACTTGATAGAAAAAGAAATGCAGTGCAGACCAGCTTCTTTTCCGAATAAAACATGCTGGCAGCAACAGAAACGAGTGTTCTATGCCCATATAAATAGAATAATCTCACTGCTTCAACTCCTAGCTCTGCCCCTACCAGCATAAACGAACACCCAGCCAGACAGACTCCAAGTTCTCACATTGCAAAGCTGTCTTTCAACTACTGCTACAAAACAACCAAGTTTAAGTTTAAGGACAGTGCCACTACAGATGCTTCCACACAAGTGGCCTCTGAGCATCCCCAGAGGGGCACCTGAAAGACCTAAGGAAGGATGTCGAGGAGACAACGTAGCTATATAAGCCTTATCTGAACCATTCACTACCATTAGCTGGATGAATGACCACGCAGCAGATCTGGGCCCAAAGCAGACACAAAACTTACCATTAATCAGGAAGAAGAAAGCCCCAGTTTCATTGGCCACCGCTCGGGCAATCAGCGTTTTACCAGTGCCAGGAGGACCATACAGCAGGATTCCACGTGGAGGCTGGGGACACAGACAAAGGACTTAGGTCATAAAGCTAGTACGTGAATGCCTAAGTAGCTTCACAGTGAATTTCCAAGCATTTGATAAAGGCAATCTGAAATTGTGACGCAAGCTCATGCAACAGCTGCCATCCTACCATCAACACCCTTACTGCTTTGCATGACACACAAACAAAAACCTTGCCAGTAACTGACAGGGATGATTCAAAGCATTGCTCTGCTTTGCAAGTGCCAGTACTTTAATCTGTGCTTAAAACACGTAAGGAAATACTCTCCTAATACCAGCACAAAAAGCAAACAAACAAACAAAAACCTCACAACTTACCTATTCCCCTCCAGTAAGTCATAAACCTCCTACATCAAGAGTCAACAGCAAAGGCAAGACCACTCATCCACCTGGTGCACACAGGTGCTTACCTTCACCCCTATGGCCTTGAAGAGTGCGGGGTGTCGCAGGGGAAGTTCCACCATCTCTTTGATCTGAGCCAGCTGCTTCCGGCAGCCACCAATGTCATCATAGCCCACTTCATTCAATGACTCTTCTTCATCCTACCAAGAAGAAAATTTATTAAACATTCGAGTGAAAACAATAGTTCAACAATCCCTCCTAGTTCACAGAACCAGGAATCTGGGCTATTGCTCGTTGCCGTTGTTGAAAGAAAAAAAACTTTGTTGTTTTCAGCTTCTCACTTCCAAGTCTTCCTGGTGTTTTCTATAACTGTTTCTTAGCTCTGACTTCCCAGATATACAATGGGAATTGCCTGCCTGTACCTAGACCTCACTGAAACCCACTCTCTTGAGTGACAGGTTCCCTACAGACTCGAGCACAAAACAAGCTCTGTGATCCTCCGATGTGGCTAACAGATAAAAACAGACAACGAAGCCCAGTATAAAATATACTTATTCCTTAAACTGGAAGTGATATTTATAACTACTTGAAGTACCCTAGCTACCGTACAGGTCTCAGATGTAGTGTTGTCTTTTGGGATTGACTCAAACTAACAGAGAATGTTGAGATTCAGACGTGCTGGTAAGACCAACTGTAACTAATTCTTCCAGTACAGCCCTACAGCAACCATTCAGCTCATGGCTGTGCAAATCTCTACTGGCCTTAGTTATCTGTAACATTAGGCCACACTAAAATCATAAAATAACATAGCCTGGAATCTCAGAGGGGCTCAGGTCAAAGCCCCACGAAGCCAGGACTACTACTTCAAGCAGGATGAAGGTCTCCAGGGTTGGAGATTCCTGCTCTCTCTGGGCCCTGCTCTAGGGTTTGGGGAAACCTTTTTCCTAACATCTACTGGCAACTTCCCTTGCCCCAGCTTGTGCCATTGCCTCTAGTCCTCTCCCTGGGCACGACTCTCAGAAGAGCCAGGTCATCTACCGCTCTCCATCAGGCAGCTGCCAGTAGGCCCACCTCTTCACCTTCCCTTCTCTAGGCTGCATAAGCCCATTCTCCCAGCCCCTCCTCTTTTATTTTCACCTCCAGCTACTCATCATTTTGGTGGCCTTGGCTGAACTTGCTCCTAACTGCCTATGCTGTGTCCTGAAGAGCCCAAACAGGACTCATCCAGTGCCTCACAACTGTCAATTAGAGGTGAATTTTTTCAGAAGGCAGCTAACTACAAACCAGCACTCACTCGGATTTGCAGGCTGTAAAAAGGCAGTCACTTTATGAGATATACAGCCACCTTAGCTCGTATCCCTGAGATTTCCTGCTCTATAAAAGTAAGGTGGCCAACTCCTGACAGAAAAGCCACTCAGGCTGCCTTAAACTTGGGATGCTCAAGGCTTGCTACCTTAAGGGATTGAATTAAAACATATAAATAAGTAAAACTGTTTAGAGATCTCAAATTTCTCGCTTAAAAAGCATTAATTGCTTTCTCTTCACATGGCATGAAACTTAGCAACACATTAAGTCCTCCCTGCTACGGATCAAGGGAATTTTGGAATTAAAAGATGCATCTAAGTCCAGCACGAGATACCTGGGAACAGATGCAAAACTAGCCGCCACCAAGCCATGGCATCTCCTCACCAAACCTAAGCATTAGTGTTATCTCAGTATCTGAGGAAGGATACTGGAAGCACATTTCTCTGACTACCTTCAGCAGCAGCTCATCTCCTGACACAAGAGTTTCTAACCATCACACTCAATACGCAAAATGCCAAACCAGGAACTGCAAACGCTGCTGCCCTTCGGGACTGCCACAGAAACAGATTCCACTGGACAGAATGGATTCAGTACAAGAACTGCGTGGCAGGATTCTGCTCACCTCTCGTTTGATGGGCTCTCCTTCACAATGGATCACTGTGTCCGGAGCCACTATGCAGTAAGGACTTGGATCTGTCTCCACCACTTTGAACTCCACTGCACGCATCCCTCCACGCACCAAGAAGATGTCACCTGTAAAATCCCACAATTCAGTAGCCTGCTGCAGCTAACATCTGCAAAATGTCAGCCCTTGTACTACCAGCTGCCCCAGAGGACAAGGACGCAGGTTACACATGCATATACCACTGGCATTTTTAACATTGCTCTGCATTTCAGACTCGAGAGCTGCACGTACTGTGACTACCACAGCACTGTTTACATCTGTAGCAGTTAAACTTCTCAAATTTCATCCATAAACAAACAGCAAACAAGAGAAAAGAATACTCTGCCTAAATACCAAACAAAGGCAATGAACCACATTTATTTTCCATTCAGTTTCAATTTAAATGTTCTAGAACTTTTATTTACAAAAAAAAAAACTTCCTAAAAATAATTCAGATGTAATTTAGAAAAAATATGTTCAAACTGGTTTACAATTTGTGTCTGATCAGCTACTTAGTCACAAACTGAGGTCCAAGCAGTCCCTGATCTTTTGAAACAGGTTAAGAACAGGGTCCAAGAGTAAGATGCTAATGTTTTCCTGTCTCCTTTAGAAACTACTTATCAGTTTACAAAAGAGCTGCCTGCTTCCAGTGTATAGCCCAGAGACTGTAAATGCTGCAACCAGAAGTGAAAAGTCATGAGACAGGAGAAACCAAAGCCAGACTGAAATGGTGAGCCACCCTGAGCAACAAAAGGTTTTCAAGAAGTATGCAGAGCAACAGGAGACTTGATCCTAAGAACAGGTTTCTTCAACCAGCTCCCGAACTGTCCCATTTTGACTCCCAGTGCCTTATACTAAAGCACAGTAACTGCTCACTGCCTCACTAGAGAAATTCAAGCTAGACACCATCTGCATGTTGTTTTTGCTACTACTGCTCCAGAGAATGACTTTCGGAGTGGCTGTTCCAGCCTGCACAAAGACATGCAAAGGCAAGTGCAGCCTTGAATGTCCTACTTCCGTCTACAGGCTCAAAGAGGTGGAAATTCTAGCCAGAAGCACTAGAACCAATCAGGGAAGAGGCAAAAAGACCTAACATAATAAAAACTTATTTTGAAGTTATTATAAAAGTTGCTATTAGATATAATAACTGCTTGTCTCCAGAAGCAGAATAATATATAATGTTGCACTACGACTCCTGGCTAAAGTGGGCTACAGAAGCTGGAAAACTTCATTCAGCTTGTGTTTATACTGTATTAGCACCTATGCTCCAGCAGAAGAGCTACTAGCACAGCTCTAAAAGTCCATTTAGTTTTCTAAGCACTCTCCCAGTTATTAATTGAATTACTTTGAAGAAGTGAATTTACTCAGGGTGCCAGCTGGTATATCTAACCAATCGATTAATACACAGGCAAACACCCAATTCTGTCAAGCGGTAGCAACTTAGTTTAACAAGATTTTCTCCTAAGTTCTACCTAAGCCTTTCTAACACACTTCCATCCAATGTAGCAGGGAAGAGGAAAAAAAAAAAAGCAGAACTCTCATGCTGCTGTGCCAGCCAGCAGCAGATATTACCCCTTCTTCTGAAGATTAGGGAAAATTAAATCAGCACCAGCAAAATCTCACTCTACAGATGCCAGTCTGATGGTTTGTAGAGATCTGTGCAAGTCTCTAGAAATCCTCTTTACTCAGTCTCAGGGCTAGACCACAACCACTGGAATCAGGACTTCAATAACAGGCGCTATTACCTTTCCTGATGGGTCTGTATGCTTCCAGGAAGTATGGCTTGAGATAGACCTCAAACAGATTCCCCGTGATCCCTTCTACTGTGTCATCAATTGGCAGCACATGGATACGTTTGCCATATTTCACATCCGGGCAGGGCTGGATGCTGCAACAGAAGAAAACTCCAGTTAGCCACACCATCCTTGACTTACACCTGAGTCTGGAAAAGGCAGTGACGTCTCTTCCCAGGCCAGTACAACTGCCGGAAAGGACTCTCCAAATCCTTGCTGAGACTTCCCACCTGCCTAAGAACATTTCATTGCTGACAAGGTAAGTATCATGCCCACTGGAGAGCTAGCCTTCACAACACAGGCCGTCCTTCGCTCCTCTCAGCCCTAGCCAAGGCTGCTGGGGAGTTCCATACTTTCCTCCTACCCCTGTTCTTCTGCCAGGATGCTCCTCGCCATTCCCAAGGCAAATCCAGAAATTACTAGTGCAGCCAGAAGACCTGTGAGAGTCCCAAAGTAATTTCTGTTTCAACAAGGAGCTACTGCTGAATCAACTGTAAGGGAAAGGGAGCTGGGGGTGACTTTTTCCTTCATTTCTCTCTTCTGACTTACTACAAGGAATAGAGCCCCTGTTGCCGATAACCCTGATTCACAGCAAAGGCTCTCAAAGCACCAATCAGTGGTAATCGGCTCGCAGCCAGGCATCTGTCAATCCCACTTCGAGGAGGCTGACATCTAGGCTAAAGTCCTAAGGCTTTTTAAATAAACACTGCAGCGGTGATTTTACAGTGTAGGCCAACAGCCTACCGTAGCGATAGCTCAGTATCAAGCTGTTGCTGAGGCAGAAAGCTCAAACATGCTTTGCCTGCTACGAAAATCCTACATCGAACTACGGGTGAGCAGACTACTTTTCATACACTACTTTGTTAGAGGCTCTTAACAGACTCTTTTGCCACATGCTTTACAGCCAATATAGCAAAAAAAGGAAATAAAGGAAAAGACAGACTGCCCCAGAAGGAAAACAGTTTACAGACCACAAGCAGGAAGTGATTAGTGCATGAACCTGGATTTTGTTAGAGACCAGAACACAGAAAGTAAGGCAATGAGTAATTAAAGATCAGCAAGAAAAACTTCTGAGGGCAAGATGTGTGAAAGTTCTCCGACCCTTGCAATAAAGCTAAGAATCCATAACACACCTGGAGGGCTGAGAAGCACTATATTTCCAGCAGAAAAGGGGAGAGCAGAGGTTGAATTGTCACAGTAGAAAAGACTCCAGCAGTAACCTCATATCAGTTTAAAGTAAGAATTCCCCTTCACTTCACACAGACTGGGTCAAAGCACTGTTCTGTTCCAACTACAGCAGTGTTCAAAACTTGCATTTTGTAGTGGTAGAGAGACGGGTGGTACAGCCTCATCCCTCTCCTCTACAAAGTCCAGGTACCACCCCAGGAAGAACAGTGCCAGAAAAACAGGCTCCAATTTTCCCAGAACATGTAGGAGATTCCAGATTAGGAAGAAGCTCAGGAGGAGGAGCTGTTGGCCTTCCCATATTTAAGACTGCAAATTAGCATTTTTTGTATTTCAGAAGTGCTCACACAGTTTTCCCCCACACCCAGCACAGAATGGACCTTGTCCCCTGCAAGCCAAGACGTACTCTACACAACGCGTACCTTCAATGTTTTCCCACTACTTTCTTCAAGTGTTGCACAACAAAATTCCTGCAACACTCTTAAAGCATTCCTAATTTTAAAGTTACTTTTATAACAAAAACTGAAATGTAGACATCCTGAATATAAACATCCTTTGGGGATTTTTTTAATCTTAATATTTCACTGCTTCATGTTTTTGTCATTCATTCCTAGCAAGTTTCAACTTCCGCATGTCACAGGGTAGCCTGGTGCTTGAATTAAAGATATTGTGAGATCAATTACAATACTGCTCAATGCTTTCCACTGTTAATGGTGTGGACATTAGAAATTTAGACAAGAAAAATTTGCGAGTTCATCTGACAATGTAAAGTTGGGTAGAAGACTGCGGCAACAGTGGGATATTTAAACTACTTAATTTAATGACAGGACCTGGACCCACAAAAGTGCTGAAGAGACTTCAAGAATCTTTAGCATCAGTTTTTAGTATTAACCTGAATATGTACACAACCAGAAACACATCCAAAAGTTAACTGAGATCCCTGATGTAAGCCATGCATTTGAAAACATTTCTGAGGTCTCCACTGGAAGACGTACGGATACTTCCTGCAGATCCTGTCTCCGCTACTCACTGAATCAATTCAGAGCCAGTGTACAAATTATTTAGGCAACCCAGGGATACACAAGAGTTAGCAAACCAGTCCCCACCTGATCACATCACCCAGGCGCACTCTCAGATTGTTGCGAACAACCCTATTCATGCGAATCTTCTCATCTGAGCAGGTATCATCTGACAGAACAATGCAGACTGCTTCTCTCCTCTTCTTTCCTTTTAGCAGAACAGTGTCTCCTCTAAACAGCTGCAATTCATCCATTTTTGCCTGTAAACAATAACAACATTAGAACAAGCTTTTGATAAAACAAGAACTCAAGTATTTGAAGGAGAGTTACTTGGCTTTGGAGAATTCCATCTTGGAAGAGATACACCAAATTCACAAAGACACAGGATCCCACTACACTGGTCAAAAACTAATCCTGAAACCAGACTAAGGGCTTAAGCTCAACTGAATCTTAGAAGTGCAGAATCAAAACATATTTTACCATGGAAAAGTGCTAGAAAACAAAACAACCCACCTCCCGCACTTGCAACAGCTGCGGCTTCTTATACAAACACTTAGACACATGTTGCAAAGTTAAATTTCAAGTTAATATGCAGCAACAGCTCACGTATTACACAGATTAAATGCTTCGATTTTTACAGATGACGCACCTGTGACAGTGACACAACACTGTTGTCTTCATTGATGGCTTCATCAACAATTAACCGATTGGGCCTGTTCTTCTGCTTCAGAATAGCAGTCGATAAGTCATCCGCTTTAGAACTGGAGAAGTAAACAGAAGCTTTGATTCTAAGTGATACCTCCCCTTCCTCACCAGCCACCCCCCTGCTTTGGTCTCCATTTTCTACAAGTTTTTGTCATCACATCTTTCAGAAACTATACTTCTTTGTAAGATAAAGGAGAATATTCTTCCTAGCCATCAGTTTCAGGTCTTCAAAACAGAATGTTTTCTATGAGTAAATATTAACCACCTTACCAGCCTCAAATGGAAATAGCTATGAAGCTATCTATGAAAAGAAGTGGTCATTGAGATGTTGCTGACTGTAAGATGTTTTGCCTAAAAGAATTAGTCAGACTCATTCGCAATCACATGTAACCACTGCCACTGAAACAAAAGTTTAAAGTCTATTTGGTGACAAATCCCAGATAAATAGGGGAATTAAAGAACAATGCTGCAGCTCCCCTGACAGGAAGAGCTGTAAGAGTTTAGCTTGTCAAGGGCCATTAGTTATACCTAGCAAGCCAGTAGAAATATTCAAGTACTCATTAAAAATGTAATTTTTTTTTTTTTAAGGATATAAGTACCTTTCTGCAACATCTTCACAGAAGTCACTGCAACTCGAGCCCACTACACCACAAGAAATATGACAGATAATTCGTTCGTTTTGATATAACTGAGCAAATCAAACAGCAAGGAAATGGAAGAAAGACAGATTAAGTCACTTCCTTCAAAATCTAATACAACAAAGAATTCACTTTATAAAAAAAGAAAAAAAAACAAAACATGAATTTGAACCAGGCGACTCCTGAGGAGCTCTTGGAAGTTGTACGTTAGCCAGTAAAAACAGCAACAGACTGCTGTAACTTCCCTTGATAGGCGTCTAGCTAATTTCTCAAACTAGTCCAGATACGCCAACATCTAAGGCCATAACAGAAAAAGATGCAGAGTTTGGTTTGATCCTAACAAAAACAAACAAACAAACAAAAAAATACCTTTGTCTTAAGCAAGCAGCAAGCACCAGCAAAGAGCAGGAAGCTTTTTGGACAACCGTGCTGGCTGTACGCTCTGTCTCCATTTAGCTCTTTTAGGGACAAAATAACCAGAAGAAATCAAACCTTGAGTGGAAGTGGCAGAGCAAGCAGCTATGCAGCATGAACGCAAAATGCTGCAGCAGAGCTTCGCTCAGCATGTTCACTGCATCTTTAGAAGCACATCGGAGAGGTGTGACGTTACCTGAGGTACCCCCCACACCCTCGAGAGAGAAGTTTTTCCAAGAGAGACTGTGCAGCATCGGCTCCTTTCTCTGACAGTTAAAAGAACACGGGACCAAAACAGGCAAGTTTATGAGTGCAGCCAGCTTGTTTCCAAAGGGTTTTCAAGCTTTGTATAAGCTCTAGTAGCACAGGAAACACGTTGCAAATGACATGCAACATTATTTTAAATGAACAAAATAAGGAGTTGTAAAACATGTCTTTCCAGGACTGCCAGCACTCAGCAAGTCGCCTTTCTTTCCCCCCCCTCCTTTCTTCATTAAAAAGTGCAGTAAGTAAGAAATTAACATCCATCCCCTTCAATGACTATGTGAAGTGTTACAGATCCACTCTCCAAACCCAAAGAGACACAAAAGGAAGGCTACTGGATACATCCAGGAAGAAGCTGACAAGTCCATCTAAAAGCTAAAACATGGTCTTGGTAGAGTCCTAAAGGGGCTGGGATTTCCAGGAAAAACTAACAGAGCAATAAGAAAACCGAAACAAATAAACTGTCAGGTCAGATAGGATCTTGTAGTTAAAACAGCGGATAGAAATAACAAACTACTTGTAAGGACCCTGCATCAGCGTAAGCGCCTGGACATTGGAAATTAATTTAGCCAGTGCATTTAAAAACTTGAACTGGGGGACACCAGAAAGCAACAATACTTCTATTTAGTCCGTTCAAAGTTTGAATGGAAAACATACACCTGTACACATGAGATGCGGATCCAAAGGACTTCTGGTAAGAAACCGCTGCCAGACTTTGGCTCCACAAATTGTCACTGAAGCTGCGTAGCTGTCCCTCAGGATGCAGAGGTTAGCATGCAGTCCAAAACACGGACTGGGACACAAGAGAAAAATAAATGGGAGAGGAACTGGGCAGCAAGTGAAAGCTTTTTGACCAAAGCTTTCAATAAAGCAAAAGCTGTATAAAAATTGGAAAAAAAAAATTCAGGTACCTTCCAGCACACAGCAGTACTGAACAGCCCAGCAAGAGGTACACTTAGTTCTGCTGAATGTGAAAACAAAGATTTAGTGCAGAAGAACTGCATCTGCAGTTTCCTAAGTAAGAAGTGAGGGCTGGATCAATGCTATCGGTACATTACCGCACTTAAAGCAATTGAAAAACTTGGAGGCATTAAGAAAGGAATAAAGAAATTAAGGAATAAAGGAATTAAGAAAGGAATAAAGGTATCCAGGAAACAGCATACAGACATCTAAATGCTTGGGGTCAGCTTCAGTTATCTTCAGTCGCGCAGACAAAGAAGCAAAGGTGTTAAGAAATTACATGACAGCTACACAGGAAAGTAATGGTATTTCTCCTACAGACAAGCGCAGGGACTTTGACAGACACGGTCTTCCAGTAGCAACTGAGAACTTTATCATTACCATTTGCCCTCGTTGCATCTCTCCTGGGGGGTCCTCACGCAATAACTGAAATGACGGCGCAAAACACGTCTGTGCCCCTCAACCACACTCAGACAGTCCCAACATCTACGCAGCAGGGAAGGAGAGCCTGAACTGAAAATACTAAGCTGGAAAGCCTAAGGCATGGGTTGTGATCTTCTTCTGCCAACTTTCCTATGGTTGCTGGTAAACTTCAGTGAAGGGCCAAGACAGAGAGCTAACCTAGGTAATTTTTAAAGCTCCTCAATGAGTTTTCTGTCAGAAACCGCATCTTCTTTAGATCGTCTCCCCTACTCACCCCTTTCATCAACTCCCTCACACACTTTTCCTCTCGTTTCTTTCACGGACTCAAAGGGACAAACTGAACACAAAACACAGCTTTAGAGGTGTTTGGGGATTAAAAGGAAATTCAGAGCCTTCCCCTAGACAGAGGGCAGAAGTGGGGACATAATCCCCTGCACAGCTAGTGGTCAAACTTGTACATAAAGCACAAGACATTAATAAAATTGAAGCAAATATGTGCTAGCTCTGAAGAGCAACAACAACAGGTTCCCAGGTCTCATTCTTAGCCCCCTTTTCTTCTTCAGTAAAGCAGTCCAACAGACCCATTTTACACCAGAAAGGGGGCTACTATTTTTCCTTTTTTTTTTTTTAAACACAATTTTTAACACTTCAACATTTCCCTCTGGGTCAGAGCACCCACTGCTCAGCACATGGCAACACCCAAAGGCTGTGAGTTATGGCAGACAACATGAAGAGAGAGCAGAAAATAATTACTGATTAGCGATTCTTCTGAAAACCACTAATCTCCAAAAATCCACATGAACTAGGGAACTACGATGTTCTTCCAAGTCTGTGATAAACATATAGCAAAAAGTCACTGACTCAAAATGATTCCAGCTTCAGCAATGAAAGTGAAAACGATCATGCCTTGTGTAGGCTGGCGGCCCTTTTTAATCAATGTCCTCATGAACTTTCTTTCGAGATAAAGCTGTCAGTAGTTTCTTATAATCCTGAGCCTAAACATTCACGTTACAGACTGAACTACTTTCCCTTTTAGGTATTAAAAATCTATAAAACATTTTATTCATTAAAGCAAATTAATGATGTTTCTGATGATTGCAGCCACATACTGGAACAGCACAGGGCAACCAAGCAGTGAGTTCATACCCATGCCTGAGATGCCAAGTTCTCAAATACTGTGCCAGACAGGTATGCACATGAAAATGAGAATCCCTTCAGAAACCACACTCTGTTAGCTCTCGCAGTGCTACTTGTTGTGCTAAAGCTCAGCTCAGCAAGATGGTTGCCAACAGCATTGAACCAAAAATTGCAGCTAAAACGCAACTCTTTTTCATTTGCAGAGTAACTTTTGTTGATTCCTATGAGGCAAGAAGAACTTTGCAAAAGTAGACTTTTCTTTTTAAAGGCACTGGTTACCTCAGTCAGCTGCAAAATACACCTTTTAGGCTATCACTTCCATCACAAGCTCTACCATGGACACTGAATTCTTGGCGCATCTTGATGGAACTGACTCAGTAGGACCAAGCAGGTCTAAATTTCAGGAGTTGCGAAGGAAAAGGAGAACGTAAACAACAGGCGCTAAAGGGACTGAAAGTGCCGCTGGCAAGGCCAACAAGTCACTTCAAGTATTCTTGGATTTAGGAAATCATCTTTAGGTGCTATTTTCACTCTTCTCAAGAGCTAACACAGTGGCTTGTGCACGTGGGATGGGAGCTGGGTGACCACTATTACTCAACTCATTTCTGAGGAGCGTGAAAGACGATCTTCAGCCTGGAATCGAAAACTGCGTGAGGCAAGACACTGGAGATGAAAATATAGCAGATTGCCTCAGCTGCCACGGGGGCCAGCCCGACACAACATGTCTGCCTCTTCTAACGCCAAGTCACTTGCTAGCCCGCAGCCCCGGCCCGAGGGCCGCTCCGGGCCTGCGGGGAAGAGACCAGGACGTGCCTCTCCCCCCCTCGCTGCCCCGCCAGCCGCTCTACCGTTTCCCCGGGCTCTCGGGGGCCTGGAACACAAAGCCCTGCCTGGCTGAGGCCTAGCCCAGGCGGGACAGCCCGGGCCGCGCCGGGGCACGGTAGGCGGCCCCGGGACAGGAGGCCCCGGCCTGGCCAGGCC
>VXAL01002603.1:42545-54194 GCA_013399475.1 Chauna torquata
GGGCGCTTCGCGCTGACTGAACCTCAGAGCCGACTCATCGGAAGGGGGAGCTCCGCCCCGCGCCGCCTCACCTGCCTAGCAACAGTGTGCGCTGGCCAATCGAAAATTCCGCCCGGCGAGGGTCTCAGCCAATCGAGAGGCGGAAGCAGGGGAAGGAGGAAAAAAAAGAACGAGCGCTCTCCCTCCTCCGCCCCGCCCCTCTCCTTTTCCCCTCCCAATCGTCACGAGCCAAGCTCGACACCCGTCAGCCAATCGCAGTGCCTCCCCCGCCATGGCTGCTCTACCAGGCAACACGGGCCGGGCAGCCAATGGCAAAAATCCACCAATAGGAAAATCGAGGCGGAAGGCCCGCCCCGACAGCGACCCCGCCTAATCTCGCCTCGCGATTGGCTAGCACGTGAGTAAAGAGAAGCGGAGTTGCGGCTTGCAACCAATTAGGAGGCGCGGGAGGCGGGTGACTGACAGCTCGGAGAGTGTCACTGGTGCGCTGAGCGCGGCCGGGCTCAGCCGCGCGCCGCACGCGTGTGCGAGGGCGTGGGGACCCGCTCCGGGGCTGGCGTGTCCCCAGCGGGGAGGGGTGGCCGGCGGGGAAGCTGATATAGAACCGAGCCCTTCACTTGGACCCAAAGGCATCTTAGGGGTGTTTTTTTCCCCGATTTTAAGTTTTTTTTGGCGGTTCTGGAGAATAAACAGCTCCGTGGATGGTGACCTCGGAGAGAGGCACTGCCCACCCACGCGGCTCAGTGCCATCCACCACCTCTGCGTGACCCAGCACCCTCCAAGCACGGGTTTCCCACCCATTTTGGCACCCACCTTCCCCCATCCCCACCTGGGTGGTGCCTCCTGAGGGCCAGAAGTGCCCGGGGAGCCCCGCTGACTCCCCCCCCCGTTGCATCAGAGGACACCAGACCGGACCGGTGCTTGCTGCCAGCCAGCCCCTGCTGGCAGTCACTCCCTTGTTTTCCTGTAGGTGCTTATGAATAAATTAATTACCAGGTGCTCTTTTTGGAGGAGCCAGCTCATACTTAATTCCTGCCTGCCCTCCTTTTTTAGAGCCAAACAAGTAAAGGTGGGACTGAAGAGCGACCTTGGAGCCTGTCTGCTGCCACGCTCTCCCAGCTCTGAGCCCAGAGGCATCAGACTGCTGAATTTAACCTCTTCCAAGAATGCAGTTTGCCCCCTGCCACCCTTCAGCCTATTCTGGGTCAAGGCCAAATGCTTTCCTCATCAGCACTGATGTATTTATTGAGGTGATACAGTCAGGGCCTCTTCGTGTTGGAGGCCAATAGCTGTTCCCAATCATTTCTTCGGTCTTGCGGGAGACAAGACTTGCCAAAGGCTTGAATAGCATGGTTGTGGGACCTTCCTGACCCCAACATGAGCTGCATGAAGCACATAGCAGGAGCCTCTTCACCCCATTATAAAAAGACCCACAGGCATGGGTTTCAGCCCTGATGCTTTCCCTGGCTAGCACACCACAGTGGAAGTCAGACCTCAGAGCCCCATGCTTCAGCCCAAATCACTTTTCCAGGCTCCAACCTGTGGCAACCGTGTAAAAAAAGCTGATATAGAAAGCACAGGTAGGACAGATGATCTGACAACCCTTTGCTTTGTGAGACCGTCTGGCTCCACCCCCAGCTCCCCAGAGCAGGGAGTGGAGAGCTGGCCCCAGCCGCATACAGCAGCACAGCTGATGCCAACTTCAAAGGAACAGGGATATCTCCACCCTTGATCTCCCAGGCTCCCAGGATATAGCCCAAAGGCTCACAGCAGCATCAAGGCCATGATCTTCACTTAAAAGGTTCACTCTGAATTGCTTAAGGAAAGAGGGCACAGAAAAACTTACATAAACTAAATAGATCTGAGGCTTTTATTAGAAAAGGCAGTCTATTCTGTTTCAGTCTTTGGGGAATCCAGCTTTATCCAAGAGCAGTTTTGAGTCTTGAAAGAGTCCTTAAAGGCCTCGTGTCATCCTGGTGCAGGGAGACTCCAGCAGGTGGTGATGATGGGACTGACTGGGTTAGCTCAAGGGATCCTGGCCTGTGGTCCTGAGGTAATCCTGTATGCTTCTAGCAAGAGATTCACTCTGTGGGAAGGTTGCCTGCTTCAGACATGCAACCAGGTACAAAGGGAAGGCCCTAAAAGAGAGTGTTGCAGCAGTAAGGTCTATGGCATTCCCTTGGTCTTACTAGAAAGTTCATTCCTCCCCCACTGCACAGAGCCCCCAGCTCTGCCCCCAGCCTTTGCTCCCCAGTTTGCTATCACAGAACCAGGCTGTGGCTCCATATCAGCTCTTTTGTATTGCAGCTCAGAGCAGACATGGGAGGAAGCTCCTCAGACACATTCAAGGTGCAGGTGCAGGCTAGCAGGAGCTGAACTAAGCTGTCCACATAGTTTGAAACACAGGCTGCACTGCTGGAGCTCTTGTGTGCGGCCACTTGACATCCCACACACCCCATACACACCTTCCTTGCCCTTCCTGCTGCTCATCTTCCCCAGTGGTTGGCTCCAAGTGCTTCCGCCAGTGAGCAGCAGCTTCCTGTTTTCGGTTCAGTTTCCAGAGGGCTTGCACCAGATAACAGGCAGCAGCTGGGTGACCTGCAAGACACAATGAGGGAGATTCAGCCCCTAGTGGGGGAAGAGCAGGTTCCCTGCACTGCTGCAGGGTGTTGCAAAAGAAGCTTAGAAGCCAGATGAGGGAGCTGAGCATGAGGAGAGGTGGTGTAACAGGGGAGGAGACTTTGCCGGCTATGTCACAGGTTCTAATTAACCCTGGGGCTGGCAGCCAGGACAGAAGCCAAGACAGATGGCATCAGCCCTGCAGCACAGCCAGCCACTCCTCTGTTTGGACACAGGTTGGGGTTTTCCTTGCAAGCAGGTCTGCAGTCCCATTGCAAGGCTCTGGCTGGGAAGGAACCTCGGTCAGGACTGGGACCAGCACGTTTGGCAGATCCTGTCAAAACTCACATCCCTACAGCATCTCAGCGCTGCTGGAGCACTGAGCAGCAGAGGCTGGCCCAGGTGCCCACAGGTCACCCTTGCAAGCAGCACTCGCCATGCCTTGGCTGTGCTCAGGATACGTACAGCTCCCCGCTCTGCTCCCCTCTCCCTGACAGGCCTCTGTACTCAGCCTCTGGACTGCAAGGTACGGGCACACGGCTTCCTTGGATGAAGCAAGACTCCAGCTATCCATTTATTTTGGTCTGGAAAAGCAGACCCTCCCTGGGAGAAAGCTGGCTGTATTGGACTTGGGATTGGGCAGGAAGAACAGAAACTTTCAAGCTGTCTCAGGGCACTGGTTGTGGGCAGCATTCCGACGCATTCATCCAGAAATAGTTTTGGTCTACTTCTCCAGCAGTGAGCTGACCAGGCTCTAGAGGAGCACCTCAAGTATACAACACCGCTAGCAGCCCTACAATAGTCCTTGACATTTGAATAAGGATGACCTAGATCACAAGACCTTTCTGCTGAAGACAGCAAAGCAGTCCTGGAAAAATCTGGGAAAGTCCCCTCTGTTCCTCACCAAAACAAGCCTCTCACCTGGTGAGATCTGCAAGCTGTACTGAAAATCCAGCAAGGCCTCCTTGTGCCTCCCCAGCTCCAGGAACTGCATACCTCGCCCAATGAGAGAAAGCAACCTGATCTTCTGGAGAACCTTCACTTCTGGCAGGAGATTCTCTGTCATGAAAAGACACACGCATCTGCAGACAGCACCCTCTAGACATTCTCCACCCCCCCACCCCAGGTTAGTGGTAAAGATAAGCCACACATGTACTTGGGCTGTTCATCTTCCAGCTCTCCCGCTCTAGGAACATCCAGTGGCAGAGCTCAACCTCTGCTCGCTGCGAGAGGCAGGGAGGCAGCTGTGGGTAACAGCGAAGAACACAGAGCTCGGTATGTTACGTGCCTACGGCTTAACAGTAACCTCAGCAGCAGCCAGGCCTCTGGCTGCTTATCTGCAAAACTGGTGTAAATCTATTCCCTGAAATCCACTATTGAGAAGCTTTCTAGTTCACAACCCGGTTAATTGTCATCTAACAGGGAAGAAGGCAGAGCTGAGGCCAAACCCTGCTCCAACCAAACCAGCCAGTCCCTTCAGAGGCTCCAGTGTGGTGCACAGCTCAGCACACTGGGACAAGTGCCTCCTGCCAGAGGTGGCACTGGGGACTACAGCCTTGCTCCTTCACCCGCCACTGCCAAGCATGCACATGCAGACAGCCAGGCACAGGTCCCAGCTGCACAGTGCCTTACCTGTTGGTTCAACACCAGGCCCATAAAGCTGGAATCGCAAGAGTTCGCTGATGCACCTGCAGGTGGGAGGACAGAGGAACTTCGGTACCATGCCTGGGCTGGGAAGTCAGCTGCAAGCTGTCACACCAGCCCCCACGCTGATCTGTGCTCTGCTCTGCCCACACCAGCCACTGCCTACTGGGTAGGCCCCTTCTCGCAGCAGGGCTTCATTACCTGCTGAACTGCGTTACGGCCTCCTTGCTCTCACCCAGCTTGGCCCACGCCCAGCCCTGGTGCAGGTAGGCAGCTGCTCTCCACGTCAGGCAGCACAGACTCTCCCTCTTCTGGGATGGGGGTCCACCAGCCAGCCCTGTCCCTGGTGACAGGCACTCTGGCTGCTCTAGCCTCTCCTCAACTCGTAGTATCTGTGGGATCAGGTCAGTCGTCCGGCTGATGACCTCCTCGCACACTGTTATGGCATCCTGATGCCTCCCATCCTGCTCCAAGGCGGACGCTGCTTCCAGGAACACCTCGGGGATCCTGGGCAGCACTGAGCCACCATCTAGGGGCACCTGGGAAGCAAAAGTGATGGCAGTGCTCAGACAGAGCTGCATAGCACCCTACCAGTAAGCACAGGGTCCTGCTGGGGAACCCAGAGCTGCTGCCCAGCAAAGCTCAGACCCACTCCCACAGACATTGGAGCCTGTTGGAGGAAGCAGAAGCTGTGAGTGAAGCAGCAACAGCGCAGCAGAGTCAAGAAGGCAAATCCCTGCTCTTAAAGTGAAGGACATCCAAAACCAGGCCAACAGCAGCTCCCCACAGGAGAGGGGAAGCTGTTTCTTCAGACAGTAGTGGCAAGCAGTCTCTGGTATGAATCCAAAGGCAGACAAGCCATGGGTCAGAGATGCCAGCCCCCAGCTTATTTCCTTCACATCTCAAACTAGACACTGAAGCCTGGACTCCAAGTGTGTGCCCAGGCCTTGGGATGGGGATCCAAACCTCATCTATCAAGTCACCAAGGGAGCTCTTCACCAAGATACCTGCCTGTTGCTGCAGCCCCTCCTGAAGCAGAGCCAGAAGATCCAGGTAATGTTCCACTGCATCAGCCACCCTGCAACACGGACAGGACACGTGGTGGAAGGAGCAGGATGAGCCCAAGAAGTGCCGACAGCCAGGCTGAACCTGAATCGCCAGCCTGCAGGCGCTCCCTGCACTGTACTCGCTCTGGTTATGATACCCACAACTTTAGCACACCTACAACAGCAGTACCGAAGGGGACCATTTCCAGGAGCACAGAGAAAACCGCAGATCCCAAACAAGCAGCATGTTGCAAGCACGCCATAGGCAGCTGTTACCTCCCATCCTGGAGGCACCTCTGTGCCAGCAGGTACTTCACTTCAGAGGGGCGGCGATGGCGAAGGAGAGAAGCTAGTACTGGAGTATGGACAAGGAGCTCTATTCGGATTAGAAAATATGGACTAGAGGAAGCAGCTGATGGAGGGTTTTTTTCCAAAGCCTGTGAAACAGGAACAGAAAATATGGTCAACACAACCCTGGTCAAGTCCTAAGCAGCTGCAATCACTTTTTATTTTTTGCATCTGCAGATGCATCCAGACAAGCAGAAGTGCTGCACCCCATAAGCACAACCATGCTGTTCTCACTCACTACAGCACAGCCGCTTCCAGGAAAAAGGAAGAGCAAGCCAGAATCACAGAGAGACAGCATCCCTGATGCTGTCCACACATCTCCACACAGCATCAGGAGATGTGCAAGACCATCCAGAGCACACTGTACCTTGGGTTTTCGGTTGAAGGTGCTCTGAGCTGCCTGGAACAGCATCTCCCATCACAGCCACAGACCTGGTTAGACCAGATCTTGAGCCATTAGTAATGAGAGATCGCTCTCCACAGTTGTGTTTTTTATGTTACACATTTCAAACATCTGAAGAGCCAACTCACTGTTTACTGCTGTTACCTGCTCCTCCCAGGCAGACCAAGGTTCCTATGACTAATGCACACCCCCTCACAGCCACAATCTGCCTTGTAAAGGCCTCTTTACTAGATACTTTAATAAAAGACTGATACTGCCTGACACTAGAGCATAACCTCTTCTCCCAAGGCACCGAGAACATGAACTGGGACTCAAAGGTCTAGCTACATCCAACAGCCGGGTGCTGAGCAGGAATTCCTGATCAAGTTGGGCTCCTTCCTGCCCACTGCTGAACCCAGAGTGGCCGTTGCTGAAGGTAGCACCCTGGCCGGATCCTTGTAGTGTGCTCTGGGGAACTCTCCAGAGTAAAACAGCCCCCCAGAAGGCAAAAACCTGCTTGAAGCTCTGTGCAGGTTCTGCTGGGCAAAAAACTAGCCCGCAGCAGAACTACAGGAAGCAGACAAACCTCATAGAGCAGAGCCAGGGCCTGCAGCTCCGCATCCGTCTCCCCCAGCTCCTGGTACACTGCTGCCGCATGGGACAGGGCAGGAAGGCACTGGAAGTCTGCTTGGAGGGCCCGCTTCAGGTGCTGAAGGGCTGTCTGAGGCTTCCCCTAGGTAAATGGGAAGAGGTGCACATTGCAAGGACATCTTGCTGACATCTTTACCATTCTGCTCTGCTACTTCAGTGGTCCCTCCTAAGCAAGGGCAGTACGCTCATACAGGATATCCCAGTGACTCACCAAGCCCCCTCTGCACTGCCAAGCTCCCTCACAGAACTCACCCCATCGCTGCAAAGCAGCACACCCATATCACTAGGCTGCAGCACTTTAGCCTCCCTCCTTGGAACTGTTTTTTGAGCTTCTCTCTCTACGTCGATCCTTTATGCTCAGACAAAATCCCTGCCTGGATTTTGCAGCTGCCCAAGGAGGCTGCGGCCACAAGGGTAACTTCTGCTTAACACTTTGTCTTCTTGCAGCAGCCTAGGACCACACAGAGGCAGCGCAGACATTTGCCTGAGCATCCTTGCACAGCTCTCTGCTGTTTCCCCCCTCCCCCTGCCAGGGCAGAGGCCTGGCCTTACCATTCGCTGAGTGCAGCAGCCGAGGCAGGTGTAGATCTGGGCCAGGACCCTCTTGGAGCAGAATCCTCCTGCAGCCTCCTGGAGGAGGGAGAAGGCAGTGGGGAGGTTCCCAGCCTCCAGTTCCTGCAGCCCTAGGACAGACCCAACATCTCAGCTCTGCAGCTCCCCTTCCCACCCAGCCTTGCTACAAACAAGCATATGTCGATCCCCCTCTCCTTTACCCCTTACTTACACCCCTGCTCCCGCAGCACCCCAAAAAGGGATCAGGCCCACAGCTCAGGCCATGCTATGCCCAATGTATCCTTTCCCTCCCACCGCCACAGGGACCTGCCTGATCCCCTCCGATGCACAGGGTCACGCCAAGCTGCCACCCTTTGTTTGACGGTGTTGCAGAAGAAAGAGACACTCTTTGGAAGCATCTAGTAGAACAGTAGCAGCTTCCAAGCCCAGATGCCAAGACGCCTGTCTATGACACATTCACATCTGCCACCTCCCCGCTGGAAGTGCTATTACCATCCTAGAGACTTTTGAAAGGTCTGTGGGCAGCACCTCCTGCTCTCCCTACTTGCATGAAGGCCTTGCGTCACAATGAATACAGCAAGGCAGCGCTGGCTGCCCCGCAGCTGTGGGGGTTGTCAGGACAGCGAACAAGCAAAAGGCACGACCGGAACAGTCAGATGAGATCAATCACCTGCTGCAATACCAGGCTACAAGGCTGCACAACAGCATTGCATGGCTCCCACAGCACTGCAATCGAGCAGGAACAACGTGCTTGCAAACAGGCAGGCACCGGAAGACAGAGAGAAGAAAGGACAATCCTCATAAGCCCCGTCAGGCTTCTGCTTTATACAAGATCACTGCGGGGCCCAGACACCAACCTAAAGCCACAGACAGGCAGAGGAAGCCTAGTGACAGTGCAGAGAAAGACTTAGCGAGGAAAAAAGCAAAGCAGCTCTTTGGATACCGAATGGCAAAATTGAGACCCAGAGGCTCAGCCCAGGCCCACTTCCAACGGAAGAGCCCAGAAAAGCCCAAGGGCTGGTTTGCTTGGGAAGAGCAACCAGGACAACAGCAGGGAGAGGGGGCCCCAGGACAAGAGAGCAGGGGAGGGAGTGTTAGGGATGGGCACCTCCTCCACACAAACCTTGCAGGAAGGCTGCTGCAGTGCACAGGGTCTCCTTCAAGTCCTCAGCGCTCTGTACAAGGGACACAGAGGCCCCCTCGGCAGGCGCTCTCCATGCCTTGAGGAGGGCAAGGAGTTCGTTCTCCCCTCCACTGCAGGGAGCTCTCCCTGAGTCCTGTGAACAAACAGAGGAGAGAGAGCTGGGAACGCTGAGAGGAAGCAGGAAATACCGATCCCAGGGCACAGGGAAACAGAACTCCCACCAAACCCTTCACAGTGCCCTCTGCGCTGGGGAGCAAGGTCCTACCACCTCCTCACCACTGTGATTCTTCCCCATCTCAGAGCGACGTGCAGCTTGAGCGACCTCTGACAAGGCAGATCCGAGTGCCTTCTGAGAGCATTTGAAAAGACAGGGACCCCTCACTTAACCTGGCCCTCCTGATCAGCACAAAAGGTTCTTCTCTGTCCCACCATTCACAGCCTGCTCCCAACAGAGGCTGCAAATCCACCTGCAGCCCCTTCCAGCCTGCGCCAGTCACCTGCCTGGCGCCCCAAGGTCCGGGGCCGCAGCGGGCAGGAGCTGTTCTGGGACCCATTAATGCACTCAGGGCTGTTTGGATAAGCTGGGATGCCAGGAAGAGGATTACTCTTGCTGACTAGGAAGCACTGGTGGGTTCGGATCTCCAAATGCTACAGAAACATTTTGCAGCGTGGGATTTACAACAAACACAATATTTATGTCAGCTCTGCATTCTTTAGCAAACTGGCAGGTCTTTATTTTGATCTGCACAGATATAGGTAGGGCACACACTGTGATCACTTGGAAACTCACAGTGACAGCAAGAAAGCTAAATACAAGCGCTTCTCAGCCAAAAGCCTAAACGGGGCTCCTGGAAGCAGCAATCAAGTCAGACACTATCCCTCTGAGGGCAGAGCAAGCTAGCTCATGCCACCCACAGGTGGCTTGGGTGCAAAACACCTGACTCGCCCAAAAAAGCTTCAGATGCCAGCCACAGAGTGAAGCAGGCTACAAGACTAGCAGGAACAGGAGGGGCAGCCAGCCTAAGGATCCCCCAAAGCTAAGAGAAGACAGCTAATGCACACTCCGGAGCTGTAGGGGTGGTACCACCAGGCAGATACACTGGCACAGGGCAGTGTAGGATCTGCACAACATCCACCGTGTGCCCGGTTACCTCGGTGTCACTCAGGAGCTGGAAGAGGCTGGTGACGCTTTGCAGGCGGCTGGCCGCCAGCCACCACGCTGCTTGCAGGGCCCCCAGTCGGTGCAAAGGTGCCTGCAGTTCCTCAACAGTTACCTCCTGCAGCACCTTCTGCCACAGCTCCTCTGTGCTAAGATCCTGCCCGGAGGTTCCACAAGCCTCCAGTACTGGAAAAAAGATAATCCAAAAATCAAAACCAAACAAACAAACCAAAAAAAACCCAGCCATAAGATGACAAGTCAGTGCCCTGTAACAGACACCTTCCCGAGAGAGAGAAAGGCTGAAGCAAGCATGGACTCCTCGCAGCAAGGGATGGAGTGGGGTTACAAAGCTTGCCCAGGCTACAGAAGCAGCACAGGAACCAAACTCTCAGATGGTGGAGTTAATGGCTTCACACACAGGAGACACCACACGGTTCAGAGCTATGACTCCAGCTTTGCTAAGTACTCCCGAGGTCATTTGCCCAGGAGCAAGCCTATGCCAACACTGCAGCTCCCTCTCCAACTCGCAGCATTTTTCAGCAAGTTTTCTTTGAACCCAGCACACCAAAATTAATGAAAAAACATATTTTCTACTGTCACTAAAATTCTGCTAGAGACTTGGCACCTTATACCTTGAAAACTCTCATTTCCCATAAAACTTTCAGCCCTTCCGCAGCAGGCGGACAGCCACGCAGCTGCATATCATCCACAGCCACAAGCAGCTCCACCTCCTCCATTCCTGGCAGAGCCAGTCTTCCTTGCTCACAGTTCCCCCTCCTCTGGCCAGTCACGGGACATCACCAAAGCACAAAGACCATTCTCCTTACCCCTGAGGAGCCCCTGGCGTATTCCTTCTGCTTCCCCTTTGACAGCACCGTCAGATGTTCCCATAACAAAGAGCAGGGAGTTGTAGAGGACAGTGAGTTCCAGAGGCAAGGCGGGCAGGGCAGCTGGCAGCCCTGTAATCAAAGCCAATCCAACAAGAAATTGAGCTGCCTGTATCTGGCTTGAAAAAAAACCCTAAAACCATCCGTGCTAAGGTATCATCACCCTGCTCTGTGACCACAGAGGACTCCTGTCAAGTATTTTTTGTTGATGTTGTTGTTGTGGTGAGATTTTACAGCTTGGGGACAGCACTACCTAGAGTGACAGCAGATACCACGCCAGGTGCCAATGCTGATTTAGTCATCCAGTCCTCTGCTATCCAGGTGTTGCAGTCCTCCAGGCCAGACACTTTCCAGCACTTCCAAGAGAGCACCTTCCAGTCCAGATCTATCCCCTTGCACAGGTTTCCTGCGCTGTGTCTCCCCAGGACAACCCAGGCCCTGGGATGCTCTGCTCCATAACTCCTCCCTAGAACACCTCTCTCTCTAGTCAGGTTTCCTCTATAGCCCAGTTTCAGCTCCTCCATGCAGCAGGGTGACAAGCAGCCACCTCCAAGCAGCTTCTTTCCCGCTGTCCGTCCTTCACAGGGAGACGCTGTCTCACTTTCAGCAGACACCCCAAAGCTCAGCTGCGTCCCCCAGTGAGATTAGGCGCAGGTCAGGGCTGGGCCTTAATCCCTTTGAGGGCACAGCTCGGCTGAAGGCAAGAGGGAACGGGTCACCCTCCTCTCTTCGAAGTTCGCTCCGAGCACCGGCACCCCAGAGCTGCTGCTGGAGAACGTCAGCGCCCTGGAACCGGTGCTTCCACCCCGCACGCTCCGGCTCTGGGTCGGCAGGGAACGGGAGGAGGCCGGGGCAGGCTGGGGACCGGGCCGCCACTCACCCCGCATCCGCAGCAGCAGCTCCCTGAAGGCGCCTCGCTGCCGTCGCGCCGCCGCCGCTCCTCCGGCCCCCGAGCACCGCGCTGCCTGCAGGGGACACACTCACCCACCGGCCTCGCACCGGAGCCGGCCCGGGCCTAGTCCCGGGGCGGCGGCGTTCCCGTGGCAACCAGTGCCGGGGGACCGCGCGGAACAACCCCGGGGAGCGAGGAGGGAGAGAGGGGAGGGAGGCGCCGCACCCGCCATCGCCCGGCCAGGGCCTCGCTCTCGGCTGCCCAGGCGCGCAGGCAGCCCGGCTCCGGGACCGCCCCGCGCCGC
>VXAL01002603.1:54536-71118 GCA_013399475.1 Chauna torquata
TTTTTTCCCAAGTGGGGTACTGAGGCACAGAGAGGTTGAGAACACAAAATAAAACAATGCTCAGGTCGAGCCAGACCTGGGGGGAGAGCGCAGCTCTGCCAAACCCGGCCCCGCTGCTCCCGGAGGGGCCGGGGAGACGTATCCAGCCAGAACCTGACCCTTCTGTGGAGTAAACGCACGGCCCCGAGTGTTGAGGGAAGGATAAACATGGGATGGAGAAAAGGGCACGGGAACTAATTGCTGGGAAGCGACACACGCCAAGCCCCGACGCCTCCGAAGCGGCGTCATCTCCTGGCACGGCCCCTCACGCAGCAGTCGCCTGCCAGCCCCGCGCATCAGAGCACGGGGAGGCTCCGAGCAGCTGCTTTCGCCACAGCGGTGGAGGGTTTCTGTAGCCAGCTTCCAGGCGGCACAAACTGGACACAAAAAATTTCCCTGCTGCCCCATGTCAGGACCAAGGAACAAGCTGTCTGTTGGTCCCGGCATGCCAGGGAGGGACAAGGAAGTCTCCAAGTGGAGCTCTCCTCCTGCATAGACAGACAGGGTGCTGGGCAGGAGCCACTGTCAAGCAGTACGCGCACAATGTCTGCAAAAGCAAAAAGAGCAGCAGCTTTGAGGAGTGTAGGATGGGGACTTCTCCGCTGAGGATGACACGTCCCCTGTCACACTTAGCCAAGGGACATGCAGACCAAACAAACCACCTGGAATAACTGCCTCCAGGGCTACCTGACATAGCTTTGCTTTGCAGGTTTCCACCCCCAAAAGCAGAGCTCAGGAGCCTCCAGACAGCGCTGGTTTGCCTCTGAACTGTGCCACCAAGAGGACAGACTGGATCCTGTGCTGGAGTCCTGGCTTGCTCTAATCCTGCCCTCTCCACCCACCCCATGTGGCCAGCAGGAAGGGAAGGAAGGGCCAGGACTGCACAGCTCCCACCAGCGTGTTTCAGCTCCAGGAGAGAACCAGCCAGCTCCGGCGACAACCTGAATGGGAGAACGTACGGCAGAGCCTTCTCCCCCAGCACGCCAGGTTTCCTTGGCTTGGACCAGCGGGCACCTTCCACCATACACTCCTCGGGGTTTTAAATAAGCAACCACAGTCCTTCTGTTCCACCACCAGCAGCATGTTGTCATTCCGAGGTCTCAAGCCTTGGACAAATGTTAACTTTGTCATCCCCAACACACTCAGAAGAAAAGCAGCCAAACGATCAGCTTGAGGGCTATTGGGGAAGGCTAGTAAAGACTAAACATGTCAATGAAAGAAAGAGGATCTCCAGCCCTTGGAAAACTTGTCTTCTTGACTCTAAATTCTTTGGTGTAGTAGCTGGTCTCCCTTGGCAGAGCAGCCAGCACAATGAGTGGCCAGTCCTCTGTCCTTGGCATCACCACAGTGACAATAACGTACTTGCAGTTTCATTACTGCAAGTAACAAACCCAGCTGAAGTGAGCTGAAGCTGCATCCCTAGACTCAGGGAATGAGGTTACAGTATTTCTGGAGAGGAGACTGAGGCATGAGTAGGCAAAAGGACTTGTCTGAAGTCCCCTAAGGGAGCTTCAGCTTTTGACCCAGGCTCAAATCTATTAAAACAGGAAGTGGCTAAAAAAAGTCCTAATTTTGACTTTGTCAATTTATATTTTGCAATGGGGACTCAACACTGTCTAGCAGGTCTCTGGTGAGACACGTGTGCGTGTTTTTATGGAGCTGTGGCTCTGTTCCCTCTGCTCCATCCCAGCCTCCCTGGGCTGTAAGCCTCCGGCCCCAGCAGGACCACAGAGGGGCCACATCTTTGGGGAGACGGCGGGCTGAGGAGAGGATGCTGAGGGCTCCAGCCATGAACAACAGGCACGGGAAGGCTCGGCAGCATGATGGCAGCTGCTGAAAGAGGAGCTAGTCCCAGAGGTGCGAGAGAACAAAGGCCAGGGGCCTGGGTCGCAGCAGCAGGGTTGTCACAGGCCAGTATTCCAGTGACCATAAGGACTTCTACCAGCACAAATACATTCATGCAGCAAGCTCCTGACCAGGTTTTGAGGCTAAAAGACGACCTACGTGGGCCCCAGTCTTGGGGGTTAGCAATTTGTGTTACCTAACGTCATGTTAAATGAAAATTCCCTGGGTAGCTGCTACCTCTGTCCCTTTCCTTCTCTCCACACACAAGCACCCTCACCCCTCAGCATGACCCCCACAGTACCTGAGAACCCTTTGGCCACCAAGGAGTCACAGTATACAGCCAATAACCTAGTTAAAGGATGAGACTGCTTAAGCCCATCTAATTGTGGGTTGCCCCATTCCTGTCCCCCACACCTCCCAACTGCATGCTGCTGCCCCCTTCCTTGCACCAACGCCGCTGTGCGTGCAACCAGGTTGCGGTGAGCCAGCCAAGGGAGTTGTGCCAGCTACAGACCAGTCTCTGGTTTTGTCAGGTGAAAATAAGCAGGATGGGCCCACAGGGCAGGAGAGATGCAAGGCTGAGATGGAAGGGCACAGCCAGCAGGTCAGGAGGTGGCCAGGCAATGGAAACCCAAAACCAGAGCAATTTAAGACTCTCTGGAATTGCACCCTAACACCTGAGCTAGCATTATCCACCCTGCTTGGGCAAAATACAAAACTAAACCTGCCCTCAAGGGATACTTTCTACAGCTACTGGGCACTTGGGGCATAACAGCAAGAACTCAAACGATCAGTGACAAGTGGCAAGACACTTTCCCCAAGACTCTCCAGGGCAGAGGAGAGGAAGAGCCTGGGAGTTACACAGGCAGTATGCAGCAAGGAACACAAGCAGGGGCAGTTACGATGCATGAGTTAAAAACCCAACAGGGACCAGAACAAAAATCAAAGCAGGAATCCTAGGCAAGCAGTCCTCAACTCTCTCCAGAGAAAGAGATGAAAGGTTTCATAGCACCAAGTAACGCCGCACAGTGGTTCAGGGCAGTAAGAAATCCCAGCTCCCATAGGCGGTGCAGGGGGAATGTAGCTGGAATGCAGCCAGGCACCATGGTCACTGTCTTCCACCTCTGCCCACATGCAGAAATACAACATCTCCTGAGTGCAAGCAGTCAAGAGCAGGTTTGAGATAGCTCACTTGCAGCACAAAGCCCCATGCAGAAAAGCAAGGTCAAGAGGGAGATCAGCACCAAGTATTGGATCACAGATGCCATTCTCTGCAGTGCCTGGGATCCCGTCAAGGTGACATAAACCTCCCTCTGCACGTATACAGATACCAGCGGGTTAGGCCACCTTGCAGAAGAGCTGTCACCTGCTCAGGGCTTCCAAGCAGTCGTTCCCAGCTCACACCAAGGCCATTCCTGCAGTTAGGACAGCTTCTCCAGAGTCTCCTTTCCTCCTGACAAGACCCAATATAGGGGTGAGTCACATGCTCTGTCACTATGTCCTGCTGCAACTCAACCATTCCCAATCGACTGCCGGCATCCTGCAGCACGTGCTCAGGAGGAGACCAGGAGCCCTGGCTGCTACAGCCCAGTCTGTGTGGAAACCAACAGGCCAAGACCACCACTGGAGAGTTTCTCAGTCATGGACACAGTTCTCCCCGCTATCACTTTTCCAACAAGCTAAGCCTGCTTCAGGCTGTACAAGACAGCCCAGCCCGCTCCCCGCTGCCCTTAGTAGTGTTGAGGAAGACCAGGAAAATAGGATTACAGGGCAGGAGGGGCCTCACTACAGAGCAACCAATTGGCTTGACAGTGGAACAGCTGCCACCGAGACCCCAGGAACCACCTGCATGTGTAATCATGTGCACTTTGATTTCGGAGTGAAAACTGAGCATGCGGAGAGAAGTGGTGGCTGCAGGACCCAACAACAGGGCAGGGTTGTTGTAGCCTTCCCTCTCCTCCCTTCCCCTCCCCTCCCTCCCCTCCTCAGGAGGCCCCTTCCAGTGAGTCAATGTCTCTGCTCAGGCAAGGTGACGCTTTCCAGACATCCTGCTGGCCACTGCAGCCTGCCAGCTGCACAGTGGGGACACTTGTCAGGAAAGTAGCAGCAAGACCTCCTGTTGGTATCTCCCCAGAGGAGCACTTCAGGACTCTTGCTTCTTGGCTTCCTCCTGCTGCTAACAAACGCCCAGCAAGAGCTCCAGCCTCAACCGCTGAGAAACACGCTCCCCACAGAGCATCGCAATGAGCGGGGAACAGCTGGAACCGGTCCTTTTGTGCAACGCTGAGGCAGGGAGCTGGGGATAATCCCCAACTGCTGTCGGCAGGCACTCGTTGCTGGTGGCTGGTGTATCCCTCCCAGCCCCAGGGAAGCAGGGAGACGACCACAGCCTCGGCCGACGAGCAGGTCAGGTTCCCCACATCTCCAACGCTACCTGAGCTGAAGCTGGCTGAACCAGGTGCTGATGGCACAGTCCACACGCATCACAAGGGAGATCCCCAGCAGGAGGCAGATGCTGCTCACCACAAAGCCCAGTGACTCAAAGAGGAACCTGCAGGCATGACAGACGCAGTAAGGATATCACAGCCAGCATGCTACCCTCACACCCAGCAGACTGTTTTCCCTGACAGCGAGAGGCTGGTAGCATCACAGATCCTAAAACCTGAATTACATTCACTCCCCAGCAGTGGATGCTGCCTGCAACCTGGAAGCCAAGCACGCCTCTGGTTCCTGGCTGGTTTAGAGGTTGTTCAGGAAGACACCCAAGTGGGATATGGAAATCCTCAGAAGCCAAGGACAGCCCACATGCCTACTATCCCAAAGGACTGCATCTTATTTGTGGTCTAGTAACTCTGCCTTTGGCTCCCTGCCATGAATATTCTTAGCTTCCAGGTGGGCTCTGGGTGTCCTTGGCAATCAACATAAGGAGACACCTCTATGTTCTAGCTTGAATCCACCTTCTGAACTTGAAGCAGGAATTAGTCAAGGACAGCCCTACAGCGTCTACTAGGTAAAAAGTCACGTCAGATCGATGACATGGTCGCTTCCAGCATTACTGGCTAAGAACTCTAGCCAAGATGTCAGGGATATGAGCCCTCACCCAGCATCAGAGCAACTCCTGGGACTTACTTTGGGGCAAAGACCTTCCAGACCATGAGGTGCCTCCTGAGGACCATAGCTGCACAAACACAGGCCAGAAGCTGTGGGGGAGACCAGGAAAAACAAGTTACAAGCGACTCTGGAGAGACCTCCTGGGCACTAGGTTCACATCTGAAGGCGGTACTAAACTGCACGCCCCTGAGAGGCTGGTACGGCACACATCAGAAATAAGCATCCCAAAGAGGGTTCCCTTCCATTGTGTCCTCAAGCCAGGAAACACAAACAGCTTGTGCACACAGACCCTCGAAGGGAAGGGCCAGTCTGGGACAGCACAGGGGAGGGCTCACACTGCGGCTAAGCTGACCTAACCGTTCAGTGAGAGGGACATTCCTGCTGCAAAGGCCTGCCCCTTCCCTTGCACAGTCTCTGGTCTGACCACACAGGAAAATGATTTGAAAGGCTAAACCCTAGAAAGCTACTCACTTCTTTCATGGGATTAGATTTCTGATGTTGAGCACCCCTACCACAAAACAAGAGCAGATGAAAACCAGACTTGGTGCAAATAAAGATGCGTGATCAGGACTACAACCCTGCAGTTTCTGAACAGATGTTCCCACTCTGGGTAGATGGAAATGAAAAGCAGCCTAATCTGTACTGCTGCTTCTGTGCTGGGGCCCTTCCCAAAGCAAAGGGCAAATGGCACGGTTAAGAAAAGGAGCTGTGCATCTGCTCTTCCACCTGCAACCAGACGCATCACCCCTGGGCCTGTCTCTGCCCCGGCTGAGCCCCTTCTCACGTCAGAGTGCCCCATGGTTCTCACAGCAGAGTTTTCGTCTTGGACAGCCACCCTGCCTCAGCCCATACCTGTGTCCCAAGGACAAAGAGGTACTTCAGCCCCAGCTGCAGCAGAGCAGCGGAGAACTTCTCCGGGGACTCCCGCAGCCTCATCTCCATCATGTGCTCCTCCACCTCTTGTAGCTCCTCCTGGGGCTCCTTCTTGGGTTTCCTCTTCTGTGAGCTGGGCATCTCACACACAAAGGGCCAAAGCAGGAGCAGAGGGCAGCCGACTACCTCGAGGACAAAGGCACATGAAGTTACCAGGAGCCCAGGAGATGAGGAGCAGTCTAGGCTCTGCCGTCATGCCCTGGACGTGCAGGAAGCATATACCCCAGCTCCAGCTTGCTGGTCAGGCACAACTGCATGGAGGCTGCAGGCCACGGGCAGCTCTGTGGCCCCAGAAGGGGACAGTGAGGATGCTGCTGTTCAGCTGGTGCCGGAGCCTTCATCACCTCGCGCTCACCCTGCAGGCCTCCGGACTAGGCAAAGCAGTGAGCCATGCTTGCTCAGGCTCAATGGCTCAGGAAGAAATTGATTTACCTGCAAAGAGGATATGGGAGGCAAACGTGTTGGCGCCCACCAGGACAGCAGGAAGGAAGTTCGTGCTGTGGTCAAGGTGGAAGCCCACGAAGGCTGCATTCCAGTGGATGGCCGGAAAGATGGGCTGGTGGCCCGTGGAATAGAAGAACTGGGAAGCAGCAAAGAGCCAGGAGATGACTGCAAACCATGGCACTGAAAAAGAGTCTGAGAGAGAAAGAGAGAGATCAGCATCGAGGAACAAGACAGTCCAAAGAAGCCTACTAAGTTTTCTTCTAGGTTCCCTTCTTACACTCTTCTGAGAGACAGAAACTAGTCAGGCTGCCAGCACAGCACATGGCACATGGCCAGGCATTCCCTCTGCTGCCCGCCCTGCTCCTGGACTCTGTCAGCAGCAGTGGGCTTGGTGGCTGCTCACACCCTGGAGAGAAGGGATAGGGGTAAGACTCCCTCCTTCTCCCACGCTGCCTCCCTGTGCATGCATCTCTCTTCTATTAGAGGATTTAAGCAGCTCTAAAAAAAACCAGGAGGATCCTCCAAGGAGGATCAGTGCACTGTCTTTCCCCAGGAGTAGAGACTGGGCCCTGCCTCTCCCACCGGAACTAGGACAAGGCTGCCGCAGATAAGGGTCAGGTTGCACATCCAAAGGATGCTGCACTGAGCCCTGACTCACCAGTGTCTCCTGCGAGGCTTCTAGCACGCGTGTGGATGTGCAGCAGCACAAAGGCCTCCAGGAAGAGGAGCAGGAAGGCGAGACTCAGCCGCTCACTGTGCAGAAGCATCAAGAGGAAGCCCAGCAGGGTGAGGGCTATGACTAGGGCCGCTGAGTACACACTGCCCAGCCCATAAGCTGCGACTGTGGCCCTGCAGCTGCCCCGCTCCAGGCGACTCTTCTGAGACTCCTGCATCCTCCTGTAGATCTGAGGGATGACGTGGAGGAAGTCGACTTCAGAGCTGGGAACCCCCTGGTAGGGAGTGACAATCGATCCTGCTGACTCTCGTGTGTCCTTTGCAAACACCGTCATGGGATGGCACAGCAGGAGCAGCAACCCCACGGACACTAGCCCGTAGACAGCCCACGGAAAGGCAACGACTGCCACCTGCACCAGCTCCTGCAGCTTGCCGAGAGAGTCCTCAGCACTGGAGGCGACGGCCCAGTAGCAGGCAATGCAGAGGACCACCAGTGGGAAACCCCAGCGCACAAAGAGCACGAGGGGGTCCGAGCTGTTCAGGTTGCCGTAGTGTCGCAGCCAGCTCCGCACTGCATACACCAGCCCAGCCAGCAAGGCCACGCACAGGAGGTAGAAGAGGTTCTTGGCCCGTGTGTTTCTCAGGCTGGCAAGGGGCGCAAGGAAAACAGAGGGCCGGCACTGAGGGATTTCTTCACGGCACTGGTGGAAGAAACTGGAGAGGCGCACGCAGACCAGAAGCACAGCCACGAGGCACAGCAGGTACCAGCTCTCTTTCCGGTAAGAGGAAAAGCCAAGAAGCTGCTGCTTGGGGCCTTCAGTCAGGCGACCATCCCAGTGGAGCTTCCCTACCAGCAATGTCACCAGCGAGGCCAGCAGGAATGGGGCCACCCGGGCCTCAGCCACCACAAAGCTATCGGAAAACATAGCTCCGCAGCGGAAAAGGAGAATGCCCATGGGGAAGGCCAGTCCCAGCCATGCTCGCAGCCTCTGCCTCAGGCCAACGCTGGCCAAGGGTGGCTGGCTGCCCGCCAAACGGGCTCGCTTGGGATGCCAGCCCCACCAGTGCCAGAAAAAGCCCAGCTGAGAAGCTGCGGCTGCCCAAGATGACAGCAGGAGGAGATCTGACCCCTCCTGGGTGAACGCATAGGCCAGCCCAAGCAGAACAGCCACCACCAGGCCCCAAAGCAGCGGGTAAAGGAGGCAGCTGCGATAGAAAGAGTCTGGCACTGCGGCCAGCTCTGAGGCCACGTAGCAGAGCAAGCAGGAAGCAGCAATGAGGGTGCAGCCCCCCACCATACGCAGGGGATGGAAGCGGGCCCAGGACTGGGTGCACACAGCCCGTGCCTCTCGCAGATAGAGCTGGAACCGATTGATGAGGCTTCCGAGCCTGGACTCCATCTCTGCAGACACCAGCATCGCCCCCTGCACCTGGGCCAAGAGCTGAGTGTGCTCCTCCACAGCACTGGAGAAGAGCTCCTGCAGGCGCTGGAGCTGCTCTGCTGGCAGGTCCTGAGCCACCAGCGAGTAGGAGCGCAGGAAGCGGTCCACCTGCAACAGGAGAGAGGACACAGGGTCAGACAGCAGCACCGGGAAAGGAATTCACTGCCATCTTCCTCACACGACCCCTTCGGAATGGAAGCAGCTCCAGTCTGCCAAGACCTGCTAGGACAGCCCCATCCTCAGCTGCATCACCTGGGACTGGTCAGCCAAATACAGGATGTGACTGGCAGGAAACTCAATCCCTCTACTAAAGCAATGTCCCTCTGATGGATCCTAAGTTGTCAGGATATCCATCCGGACAACTGCACTGACACCTCCCAGTTACCCAGTTCTTCACCTGTTAATACTGTGCATCACTAAGGGCTTGTACGCAGAGTCTTGGGTAACAATACGGCAAACTTCCCCCCAAAGTTCAAGTCATCACTAGCTATTAATTACTCTGTACCCAATGTCACCTTTCACCTTGTTTTTTTTTCCTGAGGATAGGTATCAAATTAAACAGCTTGTAGTGGATCAAATCAATCTGTTCTCTCTTTTTGAATACAGGTACATTAATACACTGTTCCACGGGCTAAGGAGAGCTCCTTCTGCCTCTTACTTCAAGACCACAGGAACAGAGCCAGCTGCGATCCCAAAGTTGTAAGAAAAGTCTTAAGAAGGCTTTAGCAGGGCAGGGCACCTGTGCAAACATCAAGCTGCTCAGCAGTGTAGATCAGCTCAATCCCAGAAACACACTGCCTTGTTCACATGGCTTCCAGCTGCCTCGGAGCGCAGGCAGAATCGGCCTGCCCCTGCCTACAAATGGCAAACATTCACACTTGCTGTCTCCCAGGCTTGCATGACCTCCCTGGTATGCCAATACTTCTTTAAAACCAATGTGATCAAGCCAGAAACCTCCTCAGACAACTAAGTGCAAATATTTAAATAGACACTACTGGATAAGGCTAATTCCTCATAGACAATGATGAATATTCACAGTGACTAATGGACAGTAAAGTACATTATTATCTTTAAATGACAAAGCACTCTGCTCCTCTACAAATACACAGCAGGCACTGAACACTTCTGCCTTCCCATCAGCAATCACATCCTCTCCAGCTCTTCACTGACCTGCACCAATGGTGTCCAACACCATGGGTTGTTTCCAGGCATCTGGGCCCATGGTCTGGTTTGGCTTCTTCCTTGAGAACCCCAGGGATACACCACGGAGCTGACTGGGCGCTGGAGGAGTTATTCTTGGGCCAGAAGTGTGCTCCGGGCAATGCAGGGCCCCCCACATGCAGGCAGGCTCTTAGCTGAGACACACGCTTTGCAACGTGTGTGGCAAACCTGGTTCTGCAATGCACTAGGAGCCTCACACACGACCCTCATGGCCTCCACTGCAGCTCTTGCCCTGGCACATGGCCTGTCCCACTGCCTGGGCTTCTTTTATGGCTGGTATGTGCACACTCACTCAAACTTTGTCATTCAGTTGTTAGGGTTCTGTATTCTGTTGCACGTGGTATAAACTGTTCCTTTTCTATTCCAATTTACTCTCAACTGTTATAGGGTGTTTCTTTCATTTAGTCCTTCATTACCATTTTCCTTCTGTCACTGACCTAGAATAGCTTTTTAGCTATTACTGTTTCTCCTCCAAAAGCGTCATAAAGGAGCGTCAAAACACCCATTTGTACTTTTCAATCTCCACTAATGAAACCTGCCCCTAGACATCATCAGCCTTGAGGAGCAAGCATTCCCACCAGCCACCCCAAATAACCAAATCCACCTCTAGCCATCTGGGACCAACCCTCATCCTGAGGTGAATGCCAACTTCCAGGTCAGTACTTTCTACAGCACAGCACTCACCACCAAGTACTGAACAGGTGCTTCCCATTTCTCTTTTGGGAATATGCTGCTGCCGTTTACTGGAGCAAACGCTGCAAGGAGGTAACTGACAAAGTTCCCCATGAAAATAACACCATGTCACTGCCCCACCTCCACCAAACAGAAGAGGTATGTGCCTAAAAAGCCATTCCTTCTCTCTAGCTCAGCAGGGAGGCCTAACATCGGTACAGTGCAGTGCTGCCATCCCAGCTTCTTAACCAGTGCCGAAGCACCTGGCTGAGAGCGGCTCCCACACAAGAAGCTGTGTGCAGTGAATTCCCAATATGTCCAGGAGCCAGGACCGCACAACTCACCCCGGCACCACCCCAGGACTGTCAGCGAGCCTCTCCCTTCCGTCACCCCTCCACGAAAGAGAAAAACAGCTAAGAAGGCCCTGGACATACCTGCTTGGCGTTGGTGTGATAGACCGAGAGCTGCCACAAGGCTGCAGGCACAGCGTCGCCATCCCCGGAGAACAGCTCAGCCATCACCTCCCCGATGTTACCGTAGGGGATGGGCACGCCCAGCAGCAGGGCCACAGTGGGCACCAGGTTCACCTGGGGAATGGCCTCGGGCTCCTGGACAGACAGGGGAGGAATCAGGCGTTTGGAAAGGACGCAGCAACACAGACTTTCACTTGGGGGAGAGGATGGTGGGGAAGGCATCCCTGTTGAGAGGAGACGCTGTGGAAGCCAGGAGGGGTTAAAAACGCGGGAAGCTCAGCCCCACTGGGTGGATGATGGGGGATGCCTGCAGGTCCTTGGGTCTGGCTCTGGCTGTCTAACAGCTCACCTTGCCCCACGCAAACTCCTCACAGCTGGAGGGGCCTGAACAGGGTCCCAAACACTGGCCCCACATACAGGTCACTCATCTGCCCCTACGGTTGAAGGTAAATATCATCCCCGAGGCCTTTTCAGGAGGCCTGCAGGGAGCTGTCTGCCCTGTAGCACAGGCCTGCTGCAAGCTAAGTGGTAAAGATGTACTGCAGAAGTGGAACGGTCCAACAGTCTGCTTTCACCCCTCCTACAATCACTCTTTTCAATGAAATTTGTCTTACTTAATCAGATTTTGTTTGATGCAACCTAATATCAATTAAATTATTGTATTTTAAACTTCAGTTATTTGCATCCTGCGTCAGGCTTTCCACTGTTCTCTCAGGAAAAGTGACAGACTCCCTGGCCCTCTCAATCTAAACGATTCCGATTGAGCTGTTGCGCTCTGGACCCCACGATGCAGTTTTTGCCGCGGATGCCACTTCAGGCACTGGCAGCTAAGGATCAGCTTCTTCTTACCTCAGGAGGGTCAGTGCCAAACAAGGGTGTTTTGCTGTACACAAAGAGCGCTGCATTCACTTCCTTCTCGCTGTCACCACCATGGTCTCCAGTCTCTGTCATGCCATGGTCCCCAGCCACCAGAAGAAGGGTGTCATTCCCCAGATGATCCACCAAGGACCTGTCACCATAATAAGGAAGGTCAGCCCCCAGGAGCACAGGTGGGAGAGGACATGTGTCTGCCAAGCCTGCCTGTACACAACAGAAGTGAAGCCTACAAAAGGATCTGAGCAAAACTGCTGATGCAGAGCTCTAACAACTAAACCAGGGGCTAGGGTAAAGGATGCTTCAAAAATTAACTGAAAATTGAGAGCTCTGAAATGGAATGGACTAATGTTGCCTACATCCCCTGTGAACGGAAACTGGTCCCTTAACGTCTTCAGGGACCTCTGAAAAACTGCAACTCAGAAAGAATGCTCCCAACAGGAACAAGTTTCAGGCTGATCCTATTTGGGACTAGTCTATTGTATCATGTTGTGTCAGCAATCTCCCCCTTTTAAGGAAGAAAGAGGAGATTTGTCCCTGAAGGATACAATAAGTATGACACGATGTATACTACACTCCCACATGCAGAAAGGCAAGTTACTCCCTCCTTCCAGCAGCAAAAATGAAATAAATCCAAAAGCCACAGCATTTTGCGCTAAAGCATGTCTGTGTGAACAGAATTTCTGGATCCCATTCTGCCCTCTGACACAAAGGCACAACTTGTGGGCCTGCGCAGTAAATGCAGCATTCCCTAGCCAGGGTTCTCCAAATGCTTTTCAAACGTTAGCCAAGCCTCAGTGTGACAATCTCCATTTTAAAGATGCAGCAAGTGAGGCTCAGCTGTACTCTACAGGCACGGTCACCTGATGGTTTGGTAGAGGAACCAAGGCTCCAAGATCTGAAGACGACCTTAGCTCCAAAATCAAACCCTGTTCTTTGCCATTCCCTCACGAGCATACATCTATGCAACTGAGACTGTCTCATAGCTGAGGTTTTAGCTGCTGCTGGTAACAGTCGTTCTCCGTGGTAACAGGCACAGTAAATGTTCCCTCTTGCTCTCTGCATCCATAAATGCCTTGGGAAGATCCCACCAGACTGGCTGAAAGCAGGAGCCAGCTGGCAATCCCTCACCACTGCAGTAATCACCTGAGCATCTCATTCATCTGGGTGAGCTTCTTAGCCATTTCAGGATGGTCAGGTCCGTGTTTATGCCCACAGTGGTCCACACCGAGGAAGTGAGCAATCAGCAAGTCCCACTCACCACTGTCCACTGCAGAACAAGAGAAGCCTTATCACACGGTAGCCTGGGATTTGGGAATGTGTTCTGCTCCTGGATCCCTCTGCCAGAGCTGTCTGGCTGCCTCTGGAAACTGCTGTTTCTTCCCCTCCTGCCATCTTCACTCTCATCTTTGAAGTAGATCAGTGCAGGTTTTAACAGAGGCACGCTCTTGGCCTGTGGGTGCCTTGGTGCAATGCTGTGGGGAGCCCAATGCCTGGCAAGTGCCCCAGTATCCGTATTTTTCATTCACAACCCCTCAGGAGAGGAATGGCCAAATGTTACCCAAGTCATCTTGAAATACCCTTAACTCAAACTGCCATAAACTGAACTAAACCAAGGAGAGGCTCAGGAAGAGGAGAATCCAGAAATCCAGTCCTTCCTTGGAGACACTTCAGGTCAGACTCACCAACGTGCCCCTCTGCATCCCACCTGGGATGTAGGCCTGGCACACCAATGCTGTCCCTAGCTAGAAAGTTACCCTGGCCCCTCCCCTCTGCTCCAGGGACTTGACACATGAAAACCAACATGTTTGCAGTTAAATGACAAACTGCAGCTCTCCTATGAGGCAGAACCCACCACTGGGGCAACTTCCCCACCTTCCCCATGAAAGGACATTGCAGCTTTGATTTACTTAGATCTATGCCCACAGAAAGCAAAGAACATTTCCCCTAGTCCTAGCCCCTCAGAGAGGAGTCTGAAATTACCCATCATTCACAAATCCATCTCACACTTCAGCTCTTCCCCAAGACTAGGAGCCACCGATATTCTGCTGAAAGCAGCGCTGTGCCCCAGCTTCCCACTGGGTAGCTGCACTACTGGATATGTCCTAGAGCACTGCCCAGCCGGCCACGTACCAAAATTAAGCATGAGGAAAGAGCTGCTCCTCCTGCTCCATCCTGGCAGTGTATTTCTAGGATAGCTTTAGAAGTCTAAACTGTAGCCCAGTCCTACCAATCTGCCCTCTCTCCCAAACGGAGGAAAAGTATTTAGAGAAACAGTTTATGGGCTCTGAAAGCTGGTTCACCTGTGGAAATCCAGCTAGAGCACTGCAATCCCTAGGCAGCAGACACGAGTGGGTGTGACCGCCCAGTGCCAATCCGTAACAGAAAAAACTCAGTCCTACCCTAAATTTGCAGTAGGACCCCTGCATAACCTGGAGGATTAGCTGGGCCCTGGGGAAAAAGCTGCTTACCAGCTGGGTAGAGATGCTGCAGGATCCCATTGTCCACAGTGTGAAGATCCTTCACGTTGAAAGAAGGGAAGAAATACGAGCGGAAAAACTTCTTTGGGAAGAGTCCTTCCCAAGTGTCATCACCCATGAAGACCACTCTTCTTCCTGAAGCAGCAAGAAGGGAATTAATGAGAGCAGGGAGCCCACCCAAGTCATGCCATCACCCACACTAGCACAAAGAGCCCGGGCAGGTCCAGGTCAGGCTCTAGAGCACTGGCTCCTCTCCAACCCACACTCAAAAGCGACCTAAAATTAAAATCACCATCTTGTTGCAAATGAGTTTGAATATGGGGAGTGCTCAGCCCTCCTCCTAAGCCCACAAGCGCCCCCAGCACCAAATCCGCCAGCACAACCTCATTAACCTCTGCCACATCACCTCAGCACGTGATGCTGAGGTAGACTGAAAAGGCCAAGAAGTAGACAGTCACTCATCCTTATTACTGTAGCACTAAGGAAGGTGCAGCACAAAGCAGACAGAGCCTTGCCAAAGAGCCTTACCCCACTGTAAAACACAAGACAGTAGATGGCTACCGACAGGCAGGGGAGGAGCGGAAGCCGTGAGTCCTGGGCTCAGACTTGAAACACAACAGCGGTGTGTTTTCATGCACAGAAAAGAGAAGACAAAAGCACAGCTGCTTCCCATTGCCCTCACTCTGTCTGTCCTTGTCCTGTCTGCCTGTCACTAGCCACCCCGCCATATTTTCACAGAGCCTCTCCAGCATGGGAGCAGGAACTATCTCCCCCGCACAGGGTCTGCCAGCGTTTGTGACCTCTGATGATTTACTACATTTGCCCACCTTGCTCATACACACAGAAGCTGAAAACCCAGCAGCGCTGTCTCGTGCCAGGCACAGGCATGACTGGCATTTGTGCCACTCTGAGCCCTAGAAGGAAATCTCTCTGGGTAACACCAGGCAGTGGTGCCCTGTCCCCTTCTCTCTACTCCATCATCCCACCCTAACAAGAAGCTCTTTACAGCTGCACTAAGCACACCCAGGCAGCACCAAGCTACACAGAAAATGTGGTAACAGCCACAGGCAACCTGCCAGGCAGGCTTGCTGCCTGTGTGACGCCCCTGGAGTACCTGGCCTCAGCTCCACCCTCATCAGGCATCTCAACTGACAGCAAACACAACTGACCCACAAGTGACCGGCAATACCCTTGGCTTCTCACAGCTACTCCTGGTAGTGACCTTGTAACAGCCACCACTAGTACAGCCAGTTTCACCTGCCTTCTCACCATCTTTGAAGAAATCCTAGCCAAGGTCCCATCTGCTTCTTACTCCCAGTACAAGACAGAGAAACCCTGCCTGCATGACAGCTCTGGCCAAGACAACTGACATCTGGGCTAGGGGAAAGGAATTACGGGGTGGAGGTGTGGTAAACAGGTCCCACACGAACACTGCCCAGTGTTTTCCACGTGTCCCCTCCCAGCTGGACACCACACATACCGTTCTGCACCAGCTGTGCCAGAAGGTTGTCCTCCTGGATCGCATAGGTGGCAAAGTTGTTGCCCACGTCAATGAACGTGGGCAGTGAGCCGGTGGTGAGGCCCTTGATGCGCTGCATGGTGGCGGTGGGGGGATCAGCTCGGAAGCGGTAGAGGCGGGCATGGCGGGGCTGGGAGGTTGCCAGGTGGTGCAGGAAACTCAGCTTGTTCTCGTAGGGCAACGGGCTGACCTTGGCTGGGTTAAACGAGGCAAATTCAAAACGGAGGGCATCGATGATGACAAGCACGGCCTTAGGAAAGCGCCGGGGCACCCAACAGGAGCCTGGCGGGAGGCTCTGCTTGTCCCACGGTGGTGGCACGAGTGGGTCTGAGCAGGAACTGCTGTTGGCAAGCTCAATCCGAGTGAGCAGGAAACCACTCATGAAGAGCCCGACACCAGCAAAAAAGAGAAAGCAGACCCAGGCCAGGAAGAGCAGCACTGGCCACCGCTGCATCCTATGGGGAAGGACAGGTAAGCTCAGTCCCCTGTGGCTCTGCCCGGGCCCGGTGACAGCCACCCCACCAGTACCCATCCCTGGCCACCACCCCGTGCCCCACCACCCCTCGCACCCTCCCGTCCCCTGAGGCTCCTCAGAATCTCCAGTCACTGCCCCACGAATTCACCCCGCGCCAGCCCGGGTAACAGCCCTGCTACCACCCTGTGCACAGCACCCCCCTGTATCCTCCCACCCTGCTGAACCCTGAGCCCCCTCCTCTTTCCCTGCAACCCTTGTACTGCCCAGCCACTCGGTGCCAACCCCGGCCACCACCTCACGCCCAAGCCGCCCTCGCACCCCCCAGCGCCCCTCGCACCCCGCGGCCACCTCCTGGTACCCCGACCCCTCTCCCGCCCCAG
>VXAL01002603.1:77706-88103 GCA_013399475.1 Chauna torquata
GGAGGCGCGGGGCCGGGCTCGGTCTCCAAACGTTTATTAAATAAAAACCAACACAGAAGTACCGGTACGGCGCTCCGGGCGGGCTCCAGCTCGCTGCTGAGGCGCCCCTTTCTCCCCCCGACACGCGGTGCCCGATCCGGCCCAGCCCCGGGGCCGTGCCCACCCCCGCCAGGCGAGGCCGGGGCCCCGGGCTGCTCTCTTGCTCCGGGAGGAGCCCAGCGCGGGGCTCCGCATCGCCTCCGTGATTCCCGGCCGGCGGCTCCTACAGCCGCAGGGGTGAGGGGATTCACCCCGCACGCACACCCCGCTGTTTTGGCCACCGCAGAGATGGTGCCCAGCGAGTCTCAGCCTCTCCTGAGGCTTTTAACAGAGCCCCGGGTGACAGTTTGGTCACCCCCTCCTTCCACAAGTGTCCCCATCCCCGGTCACCCTTGCCGTCCCCTGCCAGCCCCGCACTGCTGGATGCAGCCCCCCACTGCCGAGGGCCTCATCCAGCACCTGCGGGGGAAGAGCGGCACCTCCACTCCTCCACCCCCGGCGACAATAAATACTAATAAATACAAACTTTCCACACTTTCTGCTCCCAACCCAGGGACAGGCATGGGCAGCCTCCCCCCTCGCCTCCAGCCATGTCCCCCAGCTCAGAGCAGCGCTGGCAAAAGCCCTGGGCAGGTCCCTGGGGCACCGGGGCTGCTCCCCAGCCCCTGTCCCTCCTTGTGAAGCCCCCTTGGTGATGGCAGCCCCGGGCAGGGGGCACGGCCACAACATGGGTGCTGCTCAGAAGGACGGGGCGCGTGGGGAGGGCGACACTTCAAGGCAGCGGTGCTTGGTCTCTCCTTTACTCATCTCTCCCCAAAGCGCTGGGCTGGGCACTCCCTGGCAGCCCCAGGGGAGGGAGAAGGTCAGGCCCAGGGTGAGTAGCAGGGGTTCCTTGGCATCTCCGTGAAAGATTTCAGTTCGTAGGGGATCCCCGAGTCAACCTCGATTGACTTGCGGGAGAAAAGCAGCCGGATGTCGTCGTGAAGGTAGATCTTCCCCGACTTGGAGCTGTGAAACCTGAGAGGAGACGACGGCAGGGCAGAGGAGCCTCAGACTTACTTGCAAGCAAGGACAGCACAGCCTCAGCGGGAGTGGGGGACACAACTCCCTCCCCGCCTGTGGCCCCTGGTCAAGATGGCCACACTATGGTTACCTTCAGAGGGACAGAGACCCCTGTCCTTGGGCAGGACAGCAGCTCCCAGCAGCCCTTCCAGCGCAAATAGCAGCTGGTCTCTACACCTCCCCAGTGCTGGGGGATCAGGCTGCCACCCCCCCACACTAGCAGCAGGGTCTGCAGGTTTGGGGGAGGCAGGGACATATGGGAGAGGGGTCTGGGAGCCCAGACGTGACCCTGGACGGGTCTCCATCCCACCCGGTATGCCCTACCTCAGGTGCATCAGGTAGCAGAGGACCCTGCGGGGTAGGCCGGTGGCTGGTGGCTCGCTGGGGGCCACAGTGGCCCCTTCATCCTCCCCCACGGGCACCAGGAAGATGCGGTGGCGTAGGAAGGTCATGTGGTTGGCTGGCATGTCCTGGAAGTCGTACGTCACCAAGAACATCTTCACCACAGTCTTGTTGGGGTTAAATAAGGTCTGGGGGTAGAGGATGGGCAGGGGGTGTCAGACTGGGAAGGGCCCAGGAACAGATCCATAAGGCTGGGCTGGGGCATCTGGGGGCAACAACAGAGGACACAAGGGACGAGAAGAGCCATCCTTGCCCCACACCAGCCACAGGGGGATTTACCTGAGGCCCAGCTCTTGCCCACTCTGCGTCCCTCACAGAAAAGCCAATACAGGTCACTCAGAGAGCCAGCCCACCGGTAAGTCCTCTCTACCCACCTCCACTCCCGTGCTCCTGTCCCATCCCCACCGCACACACACCCTCTCCTGCAGACACCCACCAGCCTCATCCTCCCCCACGTCTCCTGTTCCTTCATTTTCCTGCCAGCACCTTGGGGACCCTGTGCTCCCCCCACTGTGCTTTCTTGGTGGCCATGCAACCCCTCTGCACAAAGATTTCTGGCTGCTGCCCCAGCCAAGCAGCACAATGCCAGAGGAGTTGTGGATGACCCATCCCTGGAAGTGTTCAAGGCCAGGTTGGATGGGGCTTTGAGCAACCTGATCTGGTAGAAGGTGTCCCTGCCCATGGCAAGGGGTTGGAACTAGGTGGTCTTTAAGGTCTCTTCCAACCCAAACCTTTCTACTATTCTGTGATAATGGAGTATATCCACCCCAGGGAGCAACAGGAGCCCAACCACCACTCACCACTTGGATGGTTCCAGCTTTGGGGACACTGTAACCCTTCTTTCCCAAGGCCTCCAAGTCAATCACTCCCTGGGGCAAAAGAAACAGCGTGTGAGAGAGGGAGAAAGCCCATGGAGAGCCCAGCTGGGACCCAGCATGGGGCCGAGACCCCACTTTCTTTTTGCTTTGCAAGTTAAACGTTGCTCCTGGCACAGCTGGTGGTCTCCTCAGACGTGTGGTTGCTTGAGCCATGCTCTCCAGAGAAGAGCAGCCCCAGAGGATGTGCAATGTCTGGACACAGCCCCCGCTCACCTTCCCCACTGGCCCAGCCCTTGTCTGCGTACCAGGAAAGGTGAGGGCGCGCTGTGTTCGGAGATGTCGAAGTAGGTGACGTCCACAGGCAGGGTGGCATGCTGGGGGCAGTAGGAGCCGCTGGCACCGATCTCTGCTGTGAACCCCTCAATGCGTCCCGACGGTGCAAAGCGCCCTTTCAGGATGGACTCCTGAGACACGAGGGAAGCATTAGGGACCTCTGAACACCACTCCCGCTGGATGTGAGGTCACCCATCTCCCCACAAGCAGGTGTCTGCTTGCCCTCATATGTCTCCATGCACTCTGGAGACTGCCTGTGAGGGACCCTGGCTGCTCTTTCAGAGATGGACCCCATCCAGCCACAGGTGGCTGGAAACCAGCCTTCTGACACGGAGAAGAACCTGCTGGTTGAGCTGTCCTGTTGGTGAATGGCTGCTGCGTGACATGGCCAATGCACACCGGGCCCTTGGGGCAGGCAACCCAGCCCCGTGCCAACTGCTGTAGAAAGCAGCCTGCTCCCGTTGGGCTCAGCTTCTCCCAGCCCGATGCCAGCCCAGCCCGAGCCCTCGAGACCCACCTCTCTCCCCAGCAGGCTGTCACAGCATGGCTGCTCTTACCTCAAAGTTGCCCAGCAGAGCATGGCTGACAGTGGTGGTGGCCCAGGGTGCTGCAGAGGATCGTGTTCCCCTCCGGAGGCCGCTTCGGAGATGTCGCCTTAGGAGAGGAGAGAAAATCAGTGTGGGACCAGAGAGCACAGCCTTGGGCTACCCATGTCCCCAGGGGTCCAGATCCCTTCCCTGATGGAGATGGGGGCATGTCCCTCTCTCCTGTCCCTTTCCTTGGTGGAAGTTGAACCCATTTTCCTAACCCCAGAAGCAGCCTCCCTCCACCCCACAGCCTGGAGTCTCATGGAGGGGAGATGCCAACCCACACAACCCAACCAGACCCAGCCGCCCCACCAGGCTGTCGGGTGCGGGGATCGCTGTGCACCCCAGACCCTGCTGCGAGGCAGGAGCTGCCGGGACACTCACGATTTGAGGCGCAGCCCGCTCTTCAGCCTCCTCCCGACCGTAGTGCAATCTGCAGAGCTCTGGAAGGGACACGAAACCGAGGACCGTGTTAGGGCACCAACTGGGGACCGTGCACCCCCAGGAGGTGCCACCACCCCTTGACCTGTCCCGCTGTGGTCCCAGCAGATCAGGAGGGTCCCATCGGTGGTCCTGCCGAGGTGGCACACAGGGCAGCGTGAAGCAGGGAGAGGACACCCTGCAAACCACGTCTCAGGGAATGGTAACATGTACGAAAAAGCTGCCTGGCCAGTCTGGGAGAAGCCCCATCCCCAGGTGATTCATGCAAAGTCTGGGCAAAGGGTCGTGCTGCCCACAGCCAGGCTCCTGTAGGGTAGGGAGTTAAAGCCAGGTCCTCACTGCTGCCTCCTTTTAAAGGTGCCCTCTTTTCAGGGGTTTTCCTTTCTGGAAGCCACACAAAGGGCAGCACAACACAAAGGGATGATGGGGCTAGCTGGCATGACCGGCCTGGAAAACCGAGGGAAGCTGCTGGAGGACCTCACTCTGCAAGGGCAGTGCTGGGGGCAGCCAGGCTGGGGGACAGTCACCAAAAAGGGCACGTGGGCAGGGATGGAGCTGTGTCCCATGCACGGTGCATCCCGGCTCTGAGCAGCAACAAGCCAGGGTGCTTCTGCTTTTGTAGAGCCAGTGGCAGCCTACAGACCGTGTGTCCCAGGGCTGGCCACCATCCGCTGCCCTGCTCATGCCAGCGCTGTGGCACTGGGACGGGACAGGGTGCCGTGCCACTGTGGGCCATGTGCCCAAGAGGGACAGCTCTGGGTGTCCCCAGGCCATTCCCTGCCTTCTTCTGCCCCCCACAATGATGCTCACCTTAGCTGCGGGGAGCAGGTGATTCCAGAAAGGGGCCCCCTTGGCATCGGTGCTACGGCAGGCTGTGGGCACTGGGTGGCATGGCAGGGCCCTCTTCTTCCTCGCTGGCGGGGACAGGCTCTCATCCTCAGAGCAGGAGTCGGCCACAACCTCGCCAGCGGGCAGCAGCTTCCTTTTGGCTGGGCAGCCGCTGCTGCTGATCCGGCTGCTCCCGCAGGGAGTCTTCTCCAGGGAGCTCAGGCTGCCGGGCTCGGGGCTGAGCACCGTCTGCGGAGCTGGGGGCTCCCTGCACCCGTTGGCTGCCACCGGCCATTCCTCTCCTCCGCCAGCCCTGCTTCTCTGAGCAGGGCTTCTCCCTGGCTTCTCTCTCCTCCCACCAGAGTCCAGCTGGGGCGTTTGTGCAATATTGTGCAAATCAAGGTCAAGTAGTTTGTGGCCACTCGCCTGCTCCCCGTTCTCCCCGCAGTCTGCGGGCTGATCCCCCGGAGGGACAGGGCAACCGTCTCTTGTGTGCAAAGTACTGCAAGCAATGTGCTGTGGCCAGGAGGAGGAGGTATCCTGCGGCTTGTCCTCTCTGCTGGCCTTGGGGCTGTGGCTGGGGCTGGCCTCGCACCGGTGCTCCACCACCCGCAGCCCGCTGTGGGAGAAGTGCTGGGCAGAGCCGCACAGGGAGAGCTCCTCCACCAGCAGACCGTCCTCGAAGGTATCGTCATCCTCCAGGGCAGCCTGCCCTGGGCCCCCGTCACGCTTGCCGTCCACCCCCCCCCAACCCCAGTGAGTTCGTTTGGGATCCCGTGCCCCCTCCGGAGTTCGCTGCTCGGGGAAGCCCCTCTTAACAGCCGGCCGGCTGCCTGCCCGCTGCTCCGTGCTCTCAGAGGAGCTGGAGAGATGGGAGAAGATGGAGACCTGGTAAACCTTCTGGCGCTTGATCTCTGTCTCGTTGTAGCCCATGAGGATGCCGCGGTGGGCGCAGCGCTGCGAGGAAGGCTCCAAGGCCGCCTCTCCGCTGGGTCGGGACAGGCTGGAGTCCGTGCCAGCCTCCGGGGGCAGGGACGTCTCCGCGTGGATGTGCCGCATGGAGCCTTACTTGGCTGGGCCCCACGTGGAGCCGGAGTCAGGACAGCCCATGCAGCAGCAGGAGGGGGACAGTAAAGTGCCACAGGTGATGGTGGGAGGGCAGGGGCAGGCGCTGGACCCCCTCGCTCAGGACGTCCGGGCGAGCCCCCCGTTATGGGGAGTGCTGCAGCGCAGCATCTGAAAAGAGAGAGGAGGGAGGTCAGCTGGGATCAGGGTCCTTGTCCAGCCTTCTGGACCTGCCAGGAGGTGGGCAGCCCTGCTCAGACCTCCCTCCTCAGGGAGGGGAGGAGGAACCAGCCCGGCGGGGTTTTTGCAGGGAACCCTGCGGTGTCACCCACCTGCAGGATCAGCACTTCCCTCCTGGCGTGGGCATGGAGAGGAGTCTCCAGCCGGGCAGGAGGCTACTGGGGACAAGTCTATACAAGTGAGGAGAAGGGGGCCTGCCCTCTGCCAGGGACCTGATGTGCTCATGCTGCTCTGGAGCACAGGAGTCAGGCAGGTCAGACCAGTCCCAGGGGCTCAGGACTGTAATCACCCCTTTGGGCAACAGCAACCAGGTCTCTGAGCGCTTGCCAAAGAAACTGGCCCCAGCAGCTTGTGCCAAAGGAGACAGGGCTGGCTTCGAGGCTGCGAGCCCCGCAGTGGGGACAGGAACCTGCCTGTGCAACCTGGGGGAACCTGAACCATCATCACAGTTAGCTCTGCCAGCCTGGACCAGAGTCCTCAACCACCTTGATGAGCAGCTGGGTGGCACGAGGGGGCTGCAGAGCCCACCACAGGTTCCTGCACCATCCATCCACCCCTGTACCATCCATATCACCCATCCCTGCCTGCCCCGAGGACTCGATCTCCTTTGTGCTGCACAAGGCCTTGATTTTAATTTTTGTCTCAGTTTCAGAATCACGAGAATCCTGGCCATGAGCTGTCTGGCACAATAAACCCTGAAATGTCTGCAAGAGGCAAGGAGATGGGATGTCTACAGAAAAGTCACTGGCCCATCGAGGAGCTCCAGAGCCTGACAAACAGCCCACACCTGGCAGCTCTGCCCTTTGCCTGTCCCCACAGCTCTCTCTGCTCCTGTGGAGCAAAGGCTTAGGGGCAGGCGTGCAACAGGGGAAGTGGTTCTCCAAGCAGGTCAAAGCCATCTGGAGACCGAGGTCGTGAATAGTATTTTGACCCCCACTGTGATGGATCTCATCAATATCTATAAATACCTGAAGGGAGAGTGCAAAGAAGACAGAGCCAGGCTCTTTCCATTGGCATCCAGTGCCAGGACAAGAGGCAGTGGACACAAACTGGAACACAGGAGGCTCTGTCCGAACATCAGGAAGCAATTCTGTACCGTGCAGGTGAGGGAGCACTGGCATAGGTTGCCCAGAGAGGCTGTGGAGTCTCCCTCCTTGGAGATCTTCAAAAGCCACCTGGACATGGTCCTGGGCAACCTGCTCTACGTGTCCCTGCTTGAGCAGGGGGTTGGACCAGTTGATCTCCGGAGGTCCTGCCAACCTCAGCCACTCTCTGATGCTGTGTAACCCCCATGCTGCAGCCTGTCCTGGCTGCCCCCACACTCACCCTTCTGCAGCAGAACCCCACTCTGCTCTGGATCAACTTCCCTGTCCCGCAGCAGGCGGTCGTTGGCACAGCTAGCTGAAGACACCTGCCAGCCAGGCACCCCCCAGAAGCGGCGTGGCTGCCGTGGAATGGCTCCTACCATCACGGTGTGCCTCCGAACCTCTGCACCGTCCTCTCCAGCTCTTCAGTCTCCACAGCAGCTCTGAGGGGAAAGAAAGGGGGAGATGCAGGGCTCATGCAATTCAGATGCTCAGCAAGAACAGGGCAGGAGGGTACTGCTTGCCTGCGGGGTCACACAGGCAGAGAAGGCATTACTGAAGTTCAGCCTCTCCCAGCCTCCCAAATCCAAAGGTCACATAAATCTCAGGCAGTATTTTCACCTTATTTTCCATATAACCAAAAGTACTTTAAGCTAAACTGTGAACTCTCATAAATTGCTCGTACTTTACACCCCTTTTGCTTGCCCATCCACCCCTTTCACCCACAGCACAGGACACTCTGTGGCCCTACAGACAGGGAGAAGAGCTTGCAATTCCTTTCCTCCAGTAAGAGATGCCTGGCAGGGAAGGCAGAAACCAGGAGCCTGACAGCCCTGAGCGTGATGGCTCCCCACCAGCCTCCCCCAGAGCAAAGACAGCAATCCTTTCATGTGCACAGCACTCACCTGCTCAGAGGCACCCTTGCTGTATGAAGGAGATTTGCAGATGCAGCACAGCTCCTCTGTGGTCACAATCCACCAGCACCGCAGCTTTGATGCCTGGAAGAGGGCAAGGAGGAGAATCAACCCAGGCAGCAGCTCATGGTGCAACACCTTCACAGTGGGCAGGAGCCCCTGGGCACCTCCATCCTCAGCCCCTCTGTCACAGGGCTGCTCGGGAGCCTTGCGGTCCCAGGAAGCTCTGGGTGAAGGAGAAAATGCTGTGCACCGCTGGGGACCGTGCACCTCCCTCCCCATGCAGCCTCAGCCAGGGCTCACTGCAGCAGCTGTCTGGAGGGAAGCCGCTGTCTGTCCCGTTGAGCATCCTGATTGCGAGCGCTGCTCTGAAAGCTGGAAACAGCAGGGCCAGGCAGGTGAACAAAATCCCTGCAGGAATGATCAAAGGCACCAAACACCCAAGTGCACCCCTTTCTGGCTGGTCCAGCAAATTCTGCATCGGTGCAATGAGCACATGGCCTGACCTTGCCTGCCTCAGAAAATGTGCTGTTCCCTCATTATATTTCTAGTAAGATTTGTAATTAATCCCGGTCCCTGAGAGCAGACCAGCCCAAAAGCCACCTCCAGCAGAGCCAGGGGAAGGGCACCACCAGCGAGCAGCCAGAACAGAGACGCAACACGCCAGCTCCCACGGAGCACTCGCAGTAGGGCAAGTCAATGCTGCAGCATAACAAACCGCTGGTCCAAAGCCTCAAAAAAAGCTCTTTGTAAAGCTCAGCCCCTGCTGGCACTCCGCAGAGGCCTTGCAGGAAGGCCAGTCGAGGAGCAGGCGGATGCCCACAGCCATGGGAGGACGCCATGGTGTTGGCACACCGTGCTCTGCCCGCCTGGGACAGGGAGAGCTCTCACCCCAGGTAGCTGCTTCCCTCCTCCATCCCCGGGGCAGATCTGCACCACAACTTCCGTGGCACGGTCAGCCACTGGGAAACAAAATCAGCAACCGGCGGCAAGAGTCAGCATGGGGCAGCAGGAGAAAGCCACATCCTTCCTGCGCGTGTCCACGCAGGAAAAATGCACAGTTTCAGCCTGCCTGCGCCCTTTCTTTCTCTGTCCCATGTCCCTCTGCTGTCACAGCCTTTCCCAAGTCCTCACGCACGCAGGCTGAGCCTTTTGCTCCCCAGAGGCAGGAGAATAAGTCCATCAGGAGAGGCTGACAACACAAACCCATCCCAGCTGAGATCTCCATGCCAGTCACCAGGTGATGCCAGCACCGGGCAGTAGTGCACACCCCTAGCACGAGGGGCTGCACCTTGTTTTGCCAACCCAGATGCTGTTGCCCAATGCACCATGCAGGGAAATGCCAGGATTCCCCAGCCCACCCCAGAAACATCTCCAAGTACACCCCGGGACCACCTGGCACACCCTGGAGGGCTGCCCAGCAGCTGGGGACAGGGAGCAGCTGAAGCATGGTACTGCTCCTCACCCTCCTGAATGCACGGGGAGGGACGGAGCTCTTACAGCACCCGGTTGGAGCCCATAGCCCCGCTACAGAGCAAGAGGGCAACACGGGGACTCCACACTCCTGCACCTACAGCAGGGACAAGGAGACATCACCTGGACATCTCTCCCTTCTCCTCCCTCAGAGCCAGGCATCTCCAGAGCCCTGCTTCTGGCAGCCTGGATGGGACAGGAGCAGGTCTGGGTCCTCACCAGCCCCACTGAGCAGTACAGGTGCCAGCCCCGGATGCATTACCCGGGACTCCCTGTGCCCAAGCCAAAGGTTCAGCCCCTCCTAAGCCCGAGGATCTGTGATTCTGCTGGTGTTTTGGCTCACGCTGGTGCTCTGAGATAGAGCTGATAGGCTTTGCCTGTGGTGGGAAGCCTGGTAAGAGCTCCTCCCACTCTCTGCCCTGCTCACACCAAGCTCCCAGCCCGCCCCAACAGTTGGAGGGCAGATGGGGTGAGCAGGGCAGTTGCCTGCCTCAGCCCAGCATCCAGAGGAGCAGGATGGCTGCCATGTGGCGGGCCAAGCAGAGCACCCTATGCACAGACAGAACTCCCTCTGTATCGACCACGTTGTGAAGGAGGAGAAATTCCCTTCTACGGCACTGCGGTGCCACCAGGGTCACACTCTGCTGTGGTTTGGCCAGGGTCTCCCAGCTCCTGGGTCCAGAGCTTCCCCCTCTTCCTCCAGCCTGGCTAGACCTGAGGAAGGGCACAACGCTCCACCGGCCACGGGACACACGGTGCCAAAGGACCTGCCCAGAAGGAGCACAGCCCAGGCGCTGGGGCAGAGACCCTGCGTTCCCTGGGGACACCGAGCCACCAGAAAACGATGCAGGATGACACAGCCAGGCCTGGGGGTCGGGGACATGGCTTACCTGCTGCTTTCATTCCTATCAGTACATCCAGGGGGGACACAGGATAAACAGACCGTGGCCTCAGTCTGGTGGCAACAGAGCAGGATGGCGGGTCAGGAAGGGTCCCCGGCTGGGTGATGCGGCAGCTGTAGCGCATGCCGGGCTGCAGCCTGCAAAAGGATCTGTTGCTGTTTTAACTGTTCTGCACCGCACATGCCATGGGCCAGAAAGGAAGCGGGGG
>VXAL01002603.1:88113-114415 GCA_013399475.1 Chauna torquata
GGGAGGGGGGCAGCTCTGCCAGCTTTGGGGGCAATCTGCCAAGGGGCAGGACAGGCAGAGCTCTGGGACAGGGGAACCTGGTACTGGTGCAAGGAGGAGAGCAAGAGCCATGCCCAAAGGGGACAAGCTCACCAGCGGGACCCACGTGGCTTCCCAGGGCCAGCAAGGCAAGGGGACACATGGCTGGGTCTGAGCATTGCTGCACGGGGCAGAGCACCATGACCGTGCACTGACAGGGATGAGAGGGCTCCTTGCACCTTTCACAAAACAACAACAACAAAAAAAAACAATGCCAAACTGGCGTTTATACCGCCTCCTGCTCCCTCTTCTGGGAAGTGCTAAGGAAACCTTTGCAGCCTCACTGGGTCGAAGCAGGAACCATGCAGCACGGAAGGAGAGGGGCTGTCATTACAGGAGGGCAAAGAATTCCCCTCGGTACAAGCAGAGCACAAGGCAAGAGAAGAAGCATCAGATACTGCTGGAAAGTGACTGCCTGGAGGATAAGTCACAGCTCCGTCAGTCCTATCTGAACCCAGAAAAAGGAACAAAATCTAACCACTGGAAGTGTAAAGCCACAAGCTCCCTGGCACGGGCTAAGAGCAGAGCTTGAGAGCAGGCAAAAAGTTTCCATCGCGCGCCTGAAGGACAGCAGCACCAGCAGCAACGCTGCCATCAGAAAACAGCTTCTCTGTGGCCTGCAAGGTCAGGTATACCACTGTCAGGAGAGAGACAGGCGAGGCTGGGGACCACCTCCAGCACCGTCCCCGGGAGAGGCGGCGATCCTGGAGAGAAGGTAGTTAGAGAGATGCTGCCGGAGCAAACGGTGCCTGAAGGGAAAGATGAATGGGGTGGAGGTGGCTCTGGCACTCCCCTGGGCTTCATGCTGGGGAGGAAGGAGCTCACGCTTGGTGGAAACGAGGGAGAGGGGAGGAGAGAGGATGCAGAGGGAGGGAGCATCCCTGCCCCACTGCAAGGGCAAGCCCTGCTCTCGGGGGCTCTGAAGGAGGCCTGCTGCCACGCCAGATTTACGCAGCTGCAGAGCCCCGCTTGGTGCTGGCCCCTGCGCAGAGAACAGGGAGGAAGTCCCAGCCCATGGGGAAGGATGGAGCAAGAGGCAGTGCCCACAGTCGGAGCGCAAGCTCCTGGAAACCACCAGGGACAGACCCCGCGCCTCCCTCTGCCCAGCAGCACCAAGTCGGGGGAGCCGCTGCTGCCACCCTCCCTCCCAGCCCGCAGGAGGGGACACCGTCCCAGCGCATCACAGCAGGGTGCAGAGACCCCCAGGGACAGAGCTCCTGCGTGCCCAGATGCCCCCCATCCCCACCACAGACTGGGGTCTGCCCCACGGTGCCTCCTAAGCCCCAGCCCCGCACGCAGGTGCCGTGGGAGGCTACGTGGGGACCGAGCCCTTCTGCTCGGCCGAGTCGGGATAACACAATGAGAGCTCTCCCGGGAGCTTGGGAAGCCCGGAGGCTTCACCCCTGCACCACCTGACGCCCCGCACCCGGCTCGCCTCCAACACCTTGGCTCGGCATCTCGTGTGCCGGCAGCGATGCTGACAATAGCCTGCGGCTGGAAAGCGGGGCTGGCAGGGTCTGCGGGCAGATCCTATACGCGACGGCCACCTGTGTACGGCTTTCCCCCCTCCATGTCCAACCCCCCCACCAGCCTCCCCTCCATGCACGGCTGCCCCTCTCCCCCAGGAAAGGCACAGTCAAAGAATGAAAAGCAGCTTAAAATCCGGCAGGACAATCGGGCTGCTCTCTGAAGCCGGCAGCACCCCCTGCCCACCCAGCCCAGCGAGCTCAAACCTCCGCGATGCAGCCTACGGCGTTAAACCGGGAGCCCACGAAACCTGCAGTACGCAGAGGGGGGAAATCCCATGCAGCAGCCGCTCACCGGGGAGGACAGCCCAGGTTGAGGACAGACCTTTGTCTCTGCCTGCCTGTCTCTCACGCTTGCTGCTGGAGGAGGAAAAGGGGGGCGGTGGGGGACAGCAAGCAAAGATAACACCCCTAGGAGGGATGTCACAGTCACGTTAATCACTTGGAATTCCAGCCGGCGCAGACCCGGGCGCTGCAAATATGGGCAGCAAATGGAGATGCTCAAAGCTCTGAAATAATTGGATCCTTTCACAAGAGCCGAGCCCAGAATCCAGCACAGGAATTCAGTCCCCGCTGGAAGTCGAGAGATCAAATACGCAGAGAGGCAGGCACAGCACACGCAATCCTCAGCCGCTGCCGGATCCGCAGCCCCCCGTGCCGCTCTCATCTCAGGTGTCTTCCCAGCAGGAGCGATGGCACGGGAGGACCGCGACGGTGAGCCCCGCGCAGAGCCCAGCTGGGGACCATCCCCTCCCCATCCAACTTACTCCACTTGTGGCAAGGTGCAGAAACGCTGCCAACGTGAAAGGGGGTTTATCAGAGGAAAGCAACGGCCTCAAAGCCCTGCTCGGCCAGAGGAGCAGCCTGCGGAAAGGAGACCCCCGGAGCTGCCCGCCGGCCTCCGCAGCCCCGCGGGGGCGATGCGCAGCCCGGCAGGCTTGCCAGCCCGCGTCTCGTCCCCGGCGAGACGCGCACACGGCACATGCAGGCTCCTGCTCAGCGTCTCAACGGCAATGAAAAGGCACGGAGGCTTCTGCCAGAAAACAAAGAGGCAGCAGCAGAGCTGGGGGTGGGGAAAACTCTCCGCTGCCCAAGAGGATCCCTGCGGAGACAGCAGGATGCTGCCGGGCTGCACCGCAGCTACTCACCCCCGCGAGCCCACCGTGGCACCCACTCGCCCGGTGAAGGGAGGACGGAGGGTGGGCCGGCCCCGGTCCCCTCCCCGAGGACGTGCGGGGTGGGAAGTGCTGCAGGACGCAAGCCAGGCCCAGGACAACAGCTGGCCACAAGGGGAAAATTCCTCCAGGCTGGCTTCGCTTCATGAAACGTCGTGCCTTTCCACCTCGGGTTAACCACCGCGCGACACCGCTCCCAAGGGCAAGCACCACGCGCGCAAGTTTTACAGGGAGGAGAATTCGCGGAGCTCAATGCCGTGCACGCTCCAGAGCTGACCTTGCAGTGACGGTGGTGGCGGTTACCCCGGGGTGACAAAGAAAGCGCCCGCAGTGGAAGCGAGTCTCTGGCCACCCCACGCAGGGATGCGAGGGCAGGCTCCCTCCCTGTCCCCCCGCTGGTCCCACGGGTGGCAGCCCGGGGAGCGGGGACTGTGGCTGCCGTGTGACCACATGGACCAGCAGCTCCATCCCAGACCTCGGTGCCAACTGGAACCAATGGGAAATTTTCCACTGTTTGTGATTGCGAAGTCGTCCGCTCACAGGATGGCCACAAGAAGCCGAATAGGTCCTGGCAGAGGGCACGGACCACATCTGCTCAGCATGACGGCAGTGACCGGGGCACCTACACACTGCCATGTGTTCAACAGGACATTTGCCCAAGGGAGGCATCCCCCAGGTCCAAGCAGGACTAGACCGTCACCACGCTAAGTGATGCACAAACCGTTAGGATTAACAGTCCTTTCAGCCTATCTGATGTGCCAAGAGGAGGAATAACCCCGCTGGGGCTACTCCTGCATCAGAATCTCTGGGGAACCCTAGCCTGACCTGTTTAACTTGACCCCAAAGGAAAGGCAAATCACTTACTGTTAACTCCCATCCTGTCCGCTCCCTGTCGCAGGGAAGTGTGACCTGACCGGGCAGCGTGATCAGCCCGCTCCTCGCTGCTGCGTGAGCCCCCGGCAGGGTGCTCAGGGGCTGGGGGCTGAGGCTTTGCAAGCTGAGAGAAGGCGGCACGGCAACCAGTGGGCGACGGGACCCTTCTTGCTCACACCTCAGCTGTCCCCTCTCTTCTCCCTCAGTCAACACCCACCTCTGGCCACGGTCCCACACAACCACAGCCATCCACAGCCCCACCTTCCCTCCTCACCGGGCCGGCTCTCTCCGCGCCCTGATTCCCTGCAGCCATCCACACTGCCTGATCCTGCATCCTTCACCTTCCCCACATCCTCCGCACGGCAGCCTGGCTCTGCATCCCCTGCAGCATGCTGCTTTTCACTCCCACCCCAACCCTGTCCTCCACCACCATCAGACCCCGTTTACATGCACCCTCATGCCTGCGCCCCGTGCCTCCAGCTCTTTACCTGATCTCTGCAGTTTGTACCATAACCTACCCCAGTCTCCCCCCATCCCTGACTGCTGCCCACCTACAGCCCCACCAGCCTGAGCCTCCTTGCACACAGACACTCCACGAGACCCACTGATGAGTCCCCAGCATCCAGCTGGCAGAGCCACAGCAATGTCACCTTTCCCTACCTGCCCTGCCTGGTCACCAGGACACCGCAGAAGGTCCCGGGGATGCTGCATTACCCGGAGCGACTCTGGACACAGGCATGAAAGCTTCAGCTTGGAAGAGGGAGCAGGCGGAGTACCTGCGGTGAGGAGGGCAGCAAGGATTGTGCACGCAGCGGTGACCCCGTGGGAACCGTCCCTTCTCATCGCAACCCCTCTTGCAATACACTTCCTTTTACCGTAAGAGCCCTCCAAGGGAGGTGCTTGGGCCCAGGCACCCAGCTCGGCGTCACGAAGCTGCAGCCTGCAGATAAGGCAGCAGCAGCTGCAGGGACATTCAGCATCTCTTCCACTCCCCGTGCTAGACATCTACGTGGCACAGGAGGAGGAGATACCACATGCACCCCCACCCAATTCATCCCTTTCCAGCTGCGATTTAGGAAGTCTCAAGGCTATGAAGGCCAGAGTGGTGACACAGGCTGGGCAGGAATTCAGGGTGAGGCTTTGGACATGTTTGACTATAAAGAACTGGATGCGTCCAGGAGGACTGCTGCAAGGAAGGGGCACTTCCACCATGAATTCAATGTCCTGTGCCTTGTCAGGGAAAGGCAAAATCTCTCCTTCCACTGGGGACTAAGGGTGAGAAAGAAACTCTCTGCTGGCATTACGAAAAAGGTGCCACAGCTGTCACCTGGACACTCCCACTGTTGCCCAAGCAAACACACGAGTGCACAAGCCCTTTGAAGTGCAACAAGAGGGTACGAGGGCCTGGCATGCCCACTTCCACGCGTACTCAAGCCGCACGCCCACACAGGGCAGCGGGAGGCAATGCCCAGCAGGGCACGCCAGCTCCTGCTTCACCCCATGGAACCCCCAAACCTCCTGGTCCACAGCCCCGAGCCCCCGGTGCATCCCGTGGCCGGGCCAGGCCCTGACACGCTGCCAGGGCTGTGAGCACCACGCACAGCCGGGGTCGGCCTTGTGATGGAGGTGTTGGATGGAGATGGCAGCATCGAGGATGCCAAGGCCCAGCCAGTGCTTCAGGTGGCAGAGGACCTGCCCAGGGGCTATCTCACAGGTGCAGCCTGCGGGGACCGCACCGGGGCACCGGCATCCTGCGTCCTCACAGGAGTGAGGGTGAACAGGGATGGGTTTGAGACACAGCCACGGCAGACAAGCCTCCTGCACGAGACACGAGCTCCCACGTCTGTCCCTGTACAACGCGAAGGCCCCCACGCAAACTCTGCTCACTGCTGCTGCAGCCTGTGGTTTGCTGCGCTGCTACAGCTCGGAGAGCTCAGAAAGCAGCTTAACCATCACTGGCGGGTCCAAAACACCTTCAACCCTGGTGGCAGCTATGCCACAAGGGACACAGACATCCCCCCAAATCTGACATTCACAGGAGCCCACAAACGAACTGAGAGCTCTCCACAGACCACCAGGGACCAGCAAGTCCCCGGCCACGCAGTGACTTACTTGTGCATCCGGGAACAGACTTCAGGGGCCTCTTGGCTCAGACCACCGGACCCCGCTGCTCTCGACGCGCGAGTGTTGTAACAGGGATATCCAAGTAACGCAACAGTGCCCAGAGCGGTGTTGAGCAACAAGCAGACGGCGTGGAGAGGCAGCCGGGGGAAGGGAGCGCACAGCGGTCGCAACGAGTTGCAGCCCAGCATCAACAAGCCCAAGGGAAAGGCTGAGATGAGCAACTTGAGAAGGGAGCTGGGGACAAATGCCGGCTCATGGGAATGGCCTAGACCTTGAAAACCCACATAAAAGTGTCTGGGGAGCCTGAATGCCAGGGGCATCCTCTGCCAGATGGGGAAGACATGTAGCTATTGCTGCAGGTCAGCTCTGCCCAGGCTACACGCAGCCCCCTTTGCTCCGTTTTGTTACTCTTGCAGAAGGGACAGGGCAAGCACTAAAATCGCTTTTGGCACTTGCACATGGGACACAGGCTTCTGGAGCATCAGACAGCAGGGTCAAAGCTAGGAGACTCAATAAATCGCAGAGCGAAGCTGTTTCTGAAAACAAGGCTGATGAGGCTGCCAGCAGCCAGCCTCGCAGAAGGACAGGATCAGGAAAAGAGCAGCCATGAGAATAAAAGGCTGGCAAAGAAACAGAAAATACTGGGAGCAAGTAATTCTTTCCAGACAGTCCTTTGGGCTCATCTCAGCCTCCATCTGCTCCCTATCTGCTCGGGATGGTCAGGCAGCTGGAGCCTTTAAAAAGACTACCGGTGACTTGCCCTCCAATCGTCACCGTCTCTAGGCCTGGGACAGGCACCACGGGGAAGATAACCCTGGAGCCCTTCCAGCCATGGAGCTGGGGGCCGGTGTCCTCTCCAGCCCCCGAGAGCATGAACACCCCCCTGCAGATCACAGCTCCACGCTCCCAGCGGAAACGGGTGGGTGGTTTATTGCCCCGTGCTTTACTGCTGTGGTGTCAGAGACGGACTATTTATGCTTTTGCAGGGAGGGAACATCTTGGACCTCTGGGGAGAAAGGTGCTCCAGCTGAGACAGGTGGGGGCAAAGCAAGGAGCTGGGCGATGCTGCAGCACCTCTGTTCCCAGCACTGCAAGTACCGCATGGCTGAGATGAACTAAGCCGGGAGAAGGGCTGGTGTTTGCTGTGCCAAGGCCAGGGGCTGGACAAAACAAACCTCCGAGCCCTCTGTGCACCTACAGCCGACCGCATCAGCCCAACAGACCACGAGCTGTTGCACTGCCAAGTGCCCCGAGGTCTGCAGGACCGGGCAACAACGCAGGTAGGAGGGGACCTCAGGGGGGTTTCGGCCCAAGCCTGCTCGGAGCAGGGCCAACCTCGAGCAGGTTGCTCAGGGGCTGGCCCTGCCGAGGGCTGAAGCTCTCCGAATTTGGAGATTGCTCCCCCTTCTCTGGGCCCTGCTCCAGCGTTAAACCGCCCTTGTGGGGAAATACTTTTCCTAATATCTAATTGGAATTTCCCTTGATGCATCTTGTGCCGCTGCCTCTCATCCTGTTCCTGGGCACTTCCCAGGAGAGCCCGGCTCCGGCTTCTCTCCAAAGCCACACCAGGCAGCTGCTGACAGTGGTGACTCCCCCTTTCCCTCTCCCCAGCCGCACAGACCTGCTTCTCCTCTCCTGTCCTCATCACCTCCACGGCCTCATCTTCACGCACTCCCACCTGTGCGGAGCCCCAGACCTCCCAGGGCAGGATGAGCAGGGCAAAAGGTTAATCTGCAGAGACTGAGCTCATGGGCTGAGACTGGCAGAGAAGCCGGCCAGCAGGAGGGAGCAGACACCCGTGGCAGGGAGGGACACCACCACCTCCTGCCCCAGCCAGAGCCTCCCACAAGTGGGCACGACACGGGGCAGCCTGCCAGCCCTTCCCTTCCCCTGCTCACCTCCAACAGGCGCAGCAGGCAATGGACACGACAGGGGGCCAGGGCTCCCGGGTGTCTCTGGAGGATGCTGGAGCCTGTTGATGTCCATCCCTGCTAGTCAAGGGTGCAGCCAGGCAGGGCAGGAGGTACCTGCAGACAGCCACGAGCAGCAGGCACCTACAGACCACAAGGATGTTGAAACAAGAGACTCCCTGCAACCCAGAGCCCAGTGGGACATGCTTTCCTGTCAAGTATTTGATCCACGGCTCTGTTGGCAGAGATACTGAGTACCTACTTCAGTGCCTGCTGCAAAATACCTAGGTTGTCCCAAGCTGGGAATCCCGAATGCCTGCTCCAGGAAGTTTGGCCCTAAATACACAGTGATCTGCTTTCACCCCGGCCCTACCTCCATCGTTCCCATGGGGGACATGCCCTCAGCAGTGACGAGCACGAACACCGGGAGTCAAACTCAGCAGAGACCAGCCAGGCTAGATGGAAACAAAACGGCCCAGAGCAGGTCCCTGGAGGAGGGGAGCAGCCTTCCATGGCCCCCCAAGACACCCCCCAGGGTCTGCAGCAGTGCCGGAGCCAGCAGCCAGCCGTGGCCCAGACATGCAGAGCATCGTCCCCGTCCCAGCTCTTCTCCCTCACTCAGTACAGAGCTACCTCTTACCCCTCTCTGCCCCAGCAGGGATCGTTCCTTTTTCCATCCTGCCCTTCCTGCTCTCTTAGCACAGAGGGGAAGGTTACCGGGCAGGATCCAGCCAGGACAGAGACCTGCTCAGTTTGCCCGAGGTGGTTGCCCACCCCACTGCCTCCCAGGACAAGGATTCACCCCGTGCACCGGAGGCTGGGATACCTGGTCACTGCTCTGCTCCCCTGCGGTGTTCGTCTCCGGTGCCTCCTGCCAGAGCCTCCAGGACACCAACGTACCGCAGGCGACGAGGGCAGGGAACCAGTTCAGCGCTCGCCCAGGCCCCGCGTGGCACACTTCCGAGCCGGATCCTGGCCTGTCCCCACCGCTCCGCTGCCCGAGCCCTGCCTCTGCCAGCCGAGCCCTGAGGCTCCTCCAGCTCCGGGGGTACCCGGCACAGGCTGCCAGGCCCTTGGGCTCCCCGAAAGCCCAGCCCTGGGACAGCACCTGCCTTCTGCTTCCCGCTGACTCATTCCCCTCTGACTCACCCCCTCCTCCTGCCTGACTCATCCATTTTACCACGGCCATCCGCGGGTGTGTGCAGCCCGGCCGCGGGCGTCAGGGCAATGCCACGAACTCCGCGAGGCAGCGAACAGGGCAGGAGAACTGGTGCCAAACCCCTCTTCTCCCACAGCACCCGGCGGCAGCAGTGACGCTGCTGGCTTGAGTCCATGTCGGGGTGGCAGGGCCAGCCAGGAGTGGGAGCGCTGCCATGCGCGAGCACGGCCAAGATAAGAAGCGAGGCTGGGGGTGGGTTTCCTCCGGGCTCTGAGGCTGCCTTCCAGGCAAACACGGTGGCTTTATCAGCCCTCTGGCAGCCTGACCCCACCTCTGGCTGCGGGAGGGTCACCCCGTGCTGCCGCGGCACGGGCTTGCCTTGGGTACAGCCCGACATACGTGCTCCCACGCTGCGCCTCTTCCCAGTTTGGCTCTCCGGGGTGGAGAACTTCCTGGGAGCCAGGTTTTTCTTCTGAGTGTAACTATGGTCACTCAGCATCAGCCAGCAGCACAGTCCTTGCGGGGCCCACAGGCTTGGCCAGCTCCCAAACCTGAACAGTATAAGCTATGCACACGATGCTACGTACACGTATCCTCTGCGAGACTGCTTCTCAGACTAGTAATTCCCCGATGCCAGCAGCAGAAGCGCAAACAAGCAGGCTTTGCTCCACATCCTTTCCCCTCACCGCCACCCAGCATCATCCCTTTCCAAGGGCTCCTTGGCTGATCTCAGCTTCCTCCCTGGAGGGGACCAGAGCTGCCAGAGGTGACAAAAGGCACATCGCCCATCACCGCGGCTCGCTGTGCCGGAGCACAAGGCTCCTCGCCGGCGAGCAGCTCCGTGGAGCAGAGCACATCCATCTGCATCAAGGACCGTGCGAGAGAGAGCAGGCGCACGGGGAAGATGCGGGTCCACGCATACGCCTGGGCTGCGGAGCTGTGCCTCTCCCTGCTGCAGCTTTGTGGCTGGAGAATCCATCTCCCACCGACTATGGAAGAAAATCTGCCTTCTCAGGGCAAAGAATACCAAGATGTAAACCACACGGGGTCACGCAGGCACCCGCAACCTCTCCCGCATGCTCCCATCAAGATGCTTCAGTCCCCAGGGTCCCTCCAAGGGCAGCAGGGTGGGAGATCTGTAGTGCTCACTGCATGCTATCAGCGTGGCCAAAGACAAAGCCAACACCATGGTCACGGTGTCACCAAGGTCACAGCACTGGGTAAGCGCCTGAACAAAACAGCAGCCACCAGCAGGACAAGCCCAGGAATTTAAATGCACATGCTGAAATCAGGCTCTGAAAAGATGGGCTTACTAACAAGCCCTGGGAGGCCAGGAGAGCAGAGAACCTACATGAGCTCTTAACAAGGTCAGCTCCCTGCTGTCACCCCTGGGCAAAGGGGAAGCCGAGGGATGTGCCCTACATCCAAGGGGACTGCTCCAATCTGAGCCTGATGGTAACAACGTCCTGACAGCCCCCCACGTGTGAGTAACAGAGGTGTAACACCCTCTCTGTAACAGCACCCTCCAGCCAGGCTGGGGGGGAGGTCAGATGGGAGATGGTCAAGCTGCTCTCAGTTCTGACATCCCTCCCACACCAAGGGATCCCTCGCAACTGCCTTGTGCCTCCCTTAGGCAGCCCACGTGGCTAAAGAGTGGCAGACAGAGCATCCATCCAAAGTGCAGTGACAGGACTTTGCTGCCTCAAAACAGTACATTTCAGGGCAGCAAGCTGGGAGCTGTCAGCAGAGAGATTTATTCACCCACCTTTAAGTCGGTGACATGCTTCCGCTGCACAGGTGACGCCAAAGGGCAGTGTGAGAAGTGAGGATTCTGGGCAACTACAGAAGGAGAAGTTCAGGCTTTCTGAACGCAGATGCTAAGCAGCTTTGCTAAGCAGCAAGAAGTACAAGAAGTTGATGCTTCTGCTGAAATGGTTCCTGGTTACAAGGGCAGGCACAGAGATTGACAATAAGCCACCTACCAAGGTGAACAGAGGACATTACCATTTCCTGGAGCCCCAAACCAAGCCTTTCATTTCTGGGTTCTCCTTCCCACGGTGGCTCTGTGCTCCCCACGTCTCCCTTCATGGTGCCTGAAAAAACAGAGCTAACCAGCTAACTTAGCTGGTGGATGCAGTGACCCAGTTGGAGCTGCCAGCAAGAGGACAGAGGCTGTAACAGAGTCTGTTCCCCTCCCAGCATCTCCTCCCTGCCAGTACCCAGGGAGATGAAATAGCTGGAGCTGGCACCCAGGACTCATGGAGCATTCCCTGGGACCACTTTCAATCTCCTAGGCAGAGCACAATGAAGCATCAACCCTTTGTTCCAAAAATCACATCCAACGTCATCTGATCCAACGTAACGACCAGATCTGGAATTTCTTTAAATAAAAGCTTAGACTGGCGAGCATGTCCGTGGCAAGGGATGGCCAAGTGCCTGCTAACCCAGTCTGAAAGTTTTAAGGAGAAAGCTTCCTTTTCTGGTCAGTAACACAAATCCGAGTTTACTAAAATTGGAAAGCCCACCGTGTGGCTTGCAGCTGGCGCTCACCCTTCCTGCAAGCTGCAAACCCCTATTGTCTTGGCAGCCCCGATCAAACCTCCCTCTGCAAGGGGATGCTCCTGTTGACTCAGCACATCCTGCAGCCCTCCGTGCACATCCTGGGTGGGCTGGCTCACACCGGCCGAGGCTCAGGATGGAAACAAGCTGTGTCCTCTTTCTACCTTGCTGTGGGAAGGGAAACAGAGGTTTCTGCCATCCATCCCTTCCCTAGCTTCTTTTGCTGGCCCCTCCGCTGCTGTGCCCCACAGCACACCCAGAGCTGATGGCACTAAGCAGAGAGGCTAGGACAGGAAAGCAGTTAGACTTAGGCTTTCCTGCTTAACTACACATGAAAAAAAAATCCACTTTTAGCCTGTGCAGGCATTTAAAAGCCTTCTGGCAAAGCAAAATGTGCCTGCAGGCTCTCTTCTGCATTTTGGAGAGAGCCTCCCTTGCAGGTATTGCGTTTTACCCTCTGCTCACCTTGCAGCATCCACCAGTGCAGAGCCGGTGGGAGCAGCCCAAGCACCGGCAATGCCACAAATCCATGTGTGTGGGCAGCTGCAAGTGCCCCCTCGCCCCACACTTCTTTGATGTTGCTTACAAGATACCTGCGTGCCCCACTGCTGGTCCGCTCAGGCGAGACAGCCTCGCCACTTCCCCGTGGATCGAAAGCCATCTTCCCTCCAGCAGCCGAGGGCTCTTTCTTCCTCCTTTACTCCAACTAACTTTACACCAGGATCCTTCCCAGTAGGACTGCCCCCTTGCATTTAACCGCCAGCCCCCCACACCTCCAGGTGGAGGCTCCTGCTATTTTTGCCCTGATCAGTTCAGCTCCCTGTTCTCATCCTGATCACGGGTACCCAGACACCCTGATGTGCTGCTAGGTCCTCCCTCTCAGCCTCCCCGGCCAGAAAAGCAATTCTCCCATGCAGGCGGGATGCTCAACACATTCACTAACAGCCTCAAGAGCATGGGCAGGAAAGGCACAGCTTAATCACCTTCACATCAAGGAGTGAGATTTGTGGGAAAAAAAAAAAAAAAAACCAAGCCACCTCAAAATGCCAGGATAGAAGGTCTGAACTGAGCATACAGTCCCGGCCTCCCAGCTCCCAGCCTTGTGTTCAGCGCTCGTTTGTCTCAGGATACAATTGAATTTTCACTCTGGTCTTAAAAGCTCCCCACGAACTCGCTCTCACCAACTTCCACAATCTCCTCTCTCTCTGCCCCACTTCCAGCGGGGACCTCAACTGCTGCTGGCTCCCAGCAAAGGGGTCTCCACGACCTTTGTAATTCAACACACTGGGAAAGGCTCAGTCCCTTCCCTCTATTCCTATCCCAAACTTAAAAGCCCTCTTTGTTCCTGCTACAAACCCTGCCCCACGACTGTGGCTTAACCCTTGGGGCACTGCCTCAAATACAAAGTGCTTCACAGAAGCATGGCAGGTTACAACATCCACGGGGGCTGGACCCACCCTCTACCCAAGAGCTGTGCTGACAGTCTGCTGGTGGCTTGCAGGATGCATCAGACACACACACGCAACTGGGGGGGGGGTAAAAAGATCTCTTTGACCATCCTCACCCTCATCCTCAATACAAACCACTGCCAAGCAGTGCATGTAGGGACTCTGCCCCATGCTGCTGCAGCGACATGGGGATGGGTAGGGTTCACAACTCCGTACAGTGCCTGCCCTTGGTTTAGCAGGTTTATTACAATACGTGCTCCAAGCAGGCAGATTCGGGGCTGCAAGGCAGGCATAGGGGCGAGGAAGGAAGCAGGTGGGACCATGCACTCCCCTCGTCGCTTCTGCAAGGACCCCTCCGCTCCTGCCCGCAGGTGCAAAGCACAGACAGCGAGGGATGCCAGGAGCTACCGCTGCAGCCTGCACGTAGGCGAGAGGGCAGCGACAGCACTCCTGCCTCTTGCCTGAGCAGATAAGCTCAGACCCACGCCCGAGCAGCAGCCCTTAGATCAGACAGTGGAGGAAGCAGGGCCATGGGACCATCTGTGATCTTACACCCCACATGTGGGTGTGCAGAGGGGATGGGAGACGCAGCCAGCCCTCCCTGGCCTAGCAGGATCCCCAGCACAGAGGAGGCTTTGCAGCACCCAAAGAAGCCAGCTCTGCAGCTGGGACAGAGCAGAGCTGCTTTGCAGCACCCCAAAATACCAGCTCCACAGCAGACAGGGCAAGCTTGCACCACCGCACCCCAAAACGCTACCTCTGTGGACAGGATGGGGCAGAGCCACCTTGCAGCATCCCAAAACACCATTTCCCACCAGCTGCTGCAACTTCCCCTCCACCCCTTACCGGTCTGGCTCTGCCCCTCCCTGCTTCCCACGTCACAGGGAAACTGAGGCACAGCGTGCTGTCCCTGCCTCGGGGAAGGGGAGCAGGCGGGCAGCACCCAGCACCAGGAGGCAGGGCGAGGACAAGCGCGGTGCAGCCCACACCGTGCTGCCGCTGGTGGGACCCCATCTCTGGCCACCCCCGGTGAGGGGTCTCCGTGCTGTAGGGCGAGCGCGGTGCGTCCTCACAGGACAGGGCAGCGGGATGGGGCGGGAGGGTGCTGAGCGGGTGGGCATCGGCCCAGCAGTAGGTTCGTGGCATAGAGATCTCCTGGCCTCTGCATGGCTCAGCCCGGCCCGAAGTGCAAAGGCCGTCCCTGCTGCTCCTGCAGGAGGGGGCAGGAAATTGCAGTGGCATCCACCGGTAAACGGGGGGAATCAGCTGCTTTCTGTCGGACAAACTGCAAGAAGAAAGTCGCTCACTTAGCAATAAGGGATCCTGCCACCTCCAAGAACTCCAGCGGTGGGGAGAGAGAAGGACACCCGCACGCCCTGCTCTGAGCAGCTCCCTGAGCAGCAGAGCCTCCTCCGTTCCCACCTCTCTTACGGTGAAGCTGGTCCCACTCTGCTGCTGGCCACGTGGGTTGCCCCAGCTCTGCCGGGCTACATCTGCTGCCCCGCGCCCTCTGGCACCAGAAGGGCTGGGGACACGCAGGGCTCTGCAGCAGGTGCATGCAACCCAGCCAAGAAAGGTAATGCCACATAGCAACCAAAAAATTAGAGACCCAGAGGTAGCGTTATAAAACAGAGCAGTGCCCTGGCTCCCAAAAGGCTGCTAAGGGGCTGGACCACCGCCCCTCTACTCTGTAGACAGAGAGGCTAATGACACAGATTGGTTCATTTAGGCTCCAGTTCAGACATTTCACTAATGCTATTAAAGTTGCTGTTTCTCTACTGCATTTATCATGACCACAACGAGGTTAAGAGCCCAGCATTGTTGTCCAGTTCACCGGGGCCACCGAAGGGGAAAGCAAAGCTCACGCTGCAGGAAGATGCACAGCTATCACGCGCTGCTCATCTACAGATCTCCTGGCATCTTCCCCCAGGTTCCTGTCCCCTGGTCACCTCGCTCCACCCTCCTGGGGACTCTGAAGAGCAGACCCATTCACCCCCCCGGGAAGCTTGTTCAGGTGGTATTCGCTGTTGTCATGCACAGCATAATGTTACTGCCAATATCCTTGCCCCAGCTCTGTTTCCCAGGACACGACATATTAGATTAAATTCATTATCCCCTATCACTTTATAGCACAGTCTTTTCATTTCTCTCTTAACACACATCTGAGACATATCAAGTTTCAGACAGGCTCACTCCAAAGGAAATTCCCTGCTCTTTCCTTACAAGGATTTGCACAAGCAATACCTTTTCTTTTTGGTACTCCTCTTGGAGGTTCACTTTAAGACAGAATTTGACTTTTCTCTCCAGACCACCACTTTGGTCACACCGTTCCCGGGCTCTGGAGGGCAGCATTCTCACCACTGCTCATGCTGCTGCAGCTCCATCACCAACACTTGGAGTTGTGCGGTAAGGAAGCTTTCAAGGGTGAAATGCCTTTTCCTTCCCAAGAAAGGGAGGCAGGCATTTCCTGGTAAACTGCTCCTCCTTGCTTCCAGTCTCTGCTACATGACAGGCTTCTGATATCAGCTTCCTACCGGAAGCATCACCGCGTTTTGCTCGGTTACTCTAGCAGTAAGATATTGTAGGAAAACAGAATTAGAAGAGCTCTAATGTATAATAAATCACTCTTACGGAGCGCCAGGAAGAGAGCTGCACAGGAGAAAGAGGGGGGTTATTTCCAATCTGAAATCTGTTTCCTCCACAAATCTAAGCCACGAAATAGCTCTTCAGTTGCAGGAAACAGGCACAGCAGCTAGAGGAGCTCTTTCAGGTTGGCAGCTTGATGCCACAATTTTCTTGTTCTCTCTACCAAGATTTATCACATGGCCAGGACAAATCACCGCAAATACCATTAGAACCCAGACCGTCAGCCTCCTGGAGAGGCAGGCTGACCAGCCCGAGACAAAAAGATTGAGAATGTTCTAGTACCTCAAAATCTGCTAATATTTTTGGATGTTGCAGGCTCCTAGAAGATGAATTGAAAGCAAAGCTCAGACCTGCCACTTGATGCCACAACTGCTTTTTTTTTCCTAGCTGCCACAGCACAGAGGACCTCAGAAATCAACCTTTGTCCACTGCTGGCCCAGCAAGACTAATCCCGTCAGTAGTGCAAGCACTGGTACAGAAAGGATACAAGTGCCTGCTAACCTGTCCGTGCTACATTCTCTCTGCACAGCCACAGCATTGCTGGCTGGCAGTAAGAAAAGCCCAGTGCAGTGAGTCCAGACATGCTTTCCTCAGGTTTTAGTTGAGCAAAAAGTTGGCTCTTGCAAGCTATTCTTTATGCATCTTCCAGACAGGACAATCTGTATAGCACCGCTGCGCTTGACTATCTTCTCACAATTTAGGGAATGCAGGCAGAAGTGCCCACCAAGTCAAAGTTTCCTTCTGGACCCAATGATCTTTCATTTCCCTGCTGAAATCCCCAGCACTCTTTCAGCAGCAGCATTAAGGTTGCTCCTGCTGTCCGAAAGGACACGGGCCATTTTTTCAGAGTGACACCGCTCAGCATGGTGTCCCCATCTGGCTACAGGCACGCATGCATGTCCCAGACCCGCCGAGGCGATGGCAGCAGAGCGCAGCACGTAACCCACACAGTACTTTCCGAACCTCAATGCCGCAGCTCAGCCAGGAGGAAATCTCTCTTGGCTGCCTCTCCCTAAATGCTTATTCCAGCACTGCACGTCTAACTCCTCCCCACATCGGGAGCTGTTGTGACCCCACTGCCTTCGGGCTTTTCTGATCCTTGTGCTGCACTTAAAAATGTACAGTATGAGGAGGCAAGACAGAAAAACAGGGAGCAGCACTTCAAAGATGACACAGTTATAACTCATCAGGTCACAGCGCCCAGGAGCTTGAGTCTTAGACAAGGATCTCGGCACGCAAGGTGCTGTATAAATGGAAAAAACCACTCTCTGCCCTAGAAACTGGCAATCCACGCCCCAACACACACACATCGCACAGCCTTATCCACTGGGCTCTGCTACCACTCCATGGTATTTCATAGCGCTTCCTGGGGCCTCACTCTGGAGGAAAGCTCAGAAAGAACAGGCTGTGCAAATGGGGTCAGAGGGAACTACTGCTTGGCTCAATGGATTTTGATCACACTCTGTCGCCGTCCACACCTGCAACGTGTATTGCAATGCCAAATCTCGCACCAGGCGCTGAAGGTCACATGCGTTAAGAGCAGTGCTCGAGCTGTTGATCTGGAATTGCCCTCAACATCAGGTATCAGTGCCTCAGCTTCCCTCCGTGGGAAGGAAGCTTCAGCTGCCAGCACAGAGCAAGCTGTTCCCCTTTGTGCAGCGAAGGAAAGGAACCTTCTTAGGAGCCTGAGGGAGGAAGTACACAGATATCTGCTGCAGGCAGCTTTCACTTCGGCTCCAGGTTCCACCCCCTTGTTTGCTCTTCCTTGGGAACACCAGGGTCTGGAGCCCAGGCCACATTTTACAAACAAGTCCAACCCATTAGGGAGTTTCAAGACGGCTGGAACTACAGCAATGGACAGAGCTGGGCAGCCCGTACAGGTCTTAAAATCACCCTAAACCTGGCACGGACACTATGGTGGATTGCAAACAGTGAAACCGTTTTCAGGGGAATTTCTGAGGCTTTGCACCCTGATTCAGAGCTGGAAGGAGGGGTCACAGCTCAGGCAAGGACCATGACATCTGTGAATGTAGAGCCATTCGGGCAGCTCACAGACAGGCATCCTTTCCCTCCAGCTCTGCCTGAACATCCTAGTCCCAGATGAATCCTGACCGCAGGCACCACTGCAGCGCGCACTGCCCCGTAACAACCCCACGTCTGACCAGTACCAGAGCATCCTCTGAAGGTGCGGCAGGCTCCTTCCTCCCTCGTGCTGGGCTGGGGACAGAGCACTGTAATTCACTGCGAGTGCTGACCTTTGGAAGGTGTAATGAGAGAGGTTTACAGCTCACAGAGTGATCCATGTCGAGATGGGCAAGCTGTGCTTGCTGCCAGCCAGTCCTGTCCCCCTGGCTCACACCCAAGGCTTTAGGCACTTTACAGAGGACAGGTCAGGTCTCAGTCACACTCACGTTATGGCCAGGCTGGAGCCTGGCTCCCTGATCCCCTCTCTCCACGCAGCGAGTGGCGTGGATGTTCCCTGCTTCCTTCAGTACCAGGAGACGGCCCTCTATCAGCATCTGGCAAGGGGTCTGCCCAAAAGCAGTGTCAGAATTGTTCAATGCCTCCCTTACCTGCCCAGAGGACAGTCTCAGACCATATCACAGGGCTCATCAGAGCATCTGCTCTCCATCAGAGCACAGCTACCCCGGAGCAAGGCAAACCGGCTGCGCGAGATGGACGGCACGGTACAGGGCCCGGCATCCTTGGAAGATGCAGGCATAGCTGGACCCACTTACATTGATTAACCGAGGGTGAGCGTGACATGCTATCCTCCGTGATTCAGTGAGAGGGCTTAGGAGACTGGTTTCCCTCTGGCTGGGCCCGCTCTGCAACCCAAGGCTTCAATCCAAACAAACAGGAGCTGCCTGCCCGCTGCTCCCCAGCGAGGGGCGAAGGAGAGGAGGAGCTGGACCCGAGGCTGCTGCCCGGGGAGGACGTCTGCGGGTGCCACGCCGAGCCCACCGCAGGAGCGGGACGGGGCTGCACGGAGGCCTGCGGCAGGATGCACGTCTGCCCCGGCGGCTGCTCCGGCGCCGCAGCGCAGGCTGCCGAAAGCACAGGTTGCCATGGCAATCCCCCCAGCACGCCCCGCTGCCTCCCTCCTTTGTCTCCGCTCCCCCAAGCCCGGCTGTCCCCTCCCCGCCATCCCACCCGCGAAACCTCTGTATGCCACCCGAAAGCCTCAACGTGCTCCCAAAAAGCTGCACATCGCCCCAAGGAAGAAAAGGGGGCAGAGGCGGAAGGCCACCCCCGCAGGCCACCGGCCCGGCCCGCAGGGTGGGCACGGAGCCCACGCCGGACCCTGGTGCATCGCCCCACCTGGGTGACGGCGTCCCCGCGCTGCCGACTCCCTGCGGTGACGTGCGGCCCCTGCCCAGCCCAGCCTTTCGCTGTCACCAGCGGCGCAACGCAGCTTTCTGCATGTCAGAAAGCCCCGTGCAGCTCCTTCTACCTCGTGGCGGCACCAGGTTTGATGGAAACAGAGGTCCCAGGCTCTTCTTGCTGCAGCCCAGCAGACGTCTCCTAGGACGGCAAGTCTCTGCTCTCCAGTCCCAGCCCATTTCCACTTTAGGCAGTTCTGTTCTGCTGCACTTAACCTCGCTGTGGCTTGAACTGGAGACAAGATCCTGATTCGCTTCCTGTCCTAAAAACTGTTGTCTACTGTTGCTATGTGCTGTTAAACAGTTACCCAACCCAGCCTGCAAGCAGAGCTCCTCTCCCTTTCTCCCCTCTGACACAGGCATGAGATGCAAACAAAGACAAAGGACCCCGCTGAGCCACGCTCAGGTGTGACACCTGCCAATATCTTCAGATGAATTAACTGAATGAGTTAACAGAATGGATAAAACAACACTTCTAAAAGCTCTGCTTCCCTCCCCGCTGCTCCTCCCTCCTCCGCCCTTCCCCAGACCGTGTAGGGCCCACCACAACTGGTTACATCACTTGAGGGTTATAGCAGAAGCTAGCAAAGCCTCGGTCCTCATCCAGGACGAGTCATGGAGCTCAGGAGAGCATGCAACTTCCTTCTGATACCATCAAACATCTCTTACACAGGCTAAAAATAAAGATGGGCCAGAACTGCAGAGCCATGTGTTGCCCTGACACAGAGCTCAGCAGAGCTCAGTGCTAACCGCAGCTTGGCTAAAATACATGACAACAAATAGGCAAGAGACAGAGACAAGGGCAGAGAAGCCAAAAAGTCTTGTGCACAGACAAGGGAGAGGCCAGGAGGCCTCACCCTGTGCCGCGCTAGGTTGGAGGATGTCAGCAGCAGATGCCATGCAGCCGCCCAGCCATGCAGAGATGGTCAGAGCCCTGATCTCGTGGGTCTTGGAGAATTTCCACACCCAAAGGCTTCGCAGAAGACTGCATTTGGTGCTGGATGCATCCATCTAAGGCAACAGGAACTGACTGGTGCAAACAAGAGGGATGCTAAATTTTTGGCAGGCAAAGGCTGGAAAGCTGACGGTTTGCAGCCATGCAATGTGCGGGCACCCACAAAGCAAGGTCCAAAGGGTGCTCGGAACAAGGACTAAAAAAAAAAAGGGGTCACACTTACATCTGATATGGAAAGGATTTGGCTTAGACACTTTAGGTAAGCGAGGAATTCACAGTTCTTTCTAATCCCCAGGACACTATGCTCCTGCAAAGCCTTTACACCCTAGGATACAGGGCTCTCACACAGCAGAATTGCACACAAATAGGAGCTCAGAGGGACACTGGCAATATTTGGAGGCCTAAAATTAGCCCCAGCAGATGATCCTCTGCTCCATTCTCGGGAGCAGTGAGAACTGAACAAGGATCCAGCTGTCCCAACACTCCCAAGAACAGGATCTTTGAATGCCCGACCTACTTGCAGCAGAGACGGTAGGGCAAAGAGGGGATTCCTCACATAACTCCAGTGCCAATACCCACGAGGAACCCAAGGCCCCATCCCTGAAGGGGGAGCAGCATTTCCTCTGGGTTTCCAGTAGAAAGAGGACCTACTGGTAAGACGAAGGGGCAACGGCAGCCCAAACATGCTAAGAGCAGGCTGAACGATGCTAGGCTGACCACTTTCTGCTGAACTCATAACCCCTGCTTTACTAGCTCTGAGTTTGCCAGCAGGGCATCACATCCCGTTCCTGATGGAGGCACTGCAAATCTATCCAAGGGTCTGCAAGCTATACCTGATTACTGCCAGCTGCAATGAACTGACCTAACAAAATTATTCAGCCCAAATATAAACTCATTGATATCATCTGGGTTAGGTGATATCCAAACCAAAGAAGAGAGGTTCATGCTATGATCAGGTAGTCAGAGAAGCTGTATCATTACACATATACAGGAGGTTTGCCATCCTGGGAGGTATCAAGCTATTTGGTCAGCAGGGAGGGAAGAAAGGTGGATCCAGCATGGTGATCGTTGTGTTAAAATGCCTCTTGTCACAGGCTGGTGAGCCCTGAGAGGGTACTGTGAGCTTGGTACACTGGGATCTGCAAGCAGCTCGAGCAAAATGTGCCTCTTCTCTGGCCGTAGCCACATAATACATCTCTTTTCCATCACTAAGAAGGATGTAGGATCCCAGCAAGCAGCAGGCATTAGTGACCACCACACCTCAGCTGGATAAAGGGGCTGCTCTGCTGCTACCACACCGTGTGACAGGGAGCGTGCAGGGCTGACACGAATGAAGGACTCCTTCTTTCCCTCCTTTTAACCTCTCAGGTGAATGTACCCCTGCCTCACCGCCTGCAGGTTCCACCTCAGCATCAGGCTGAAGGAAATGGGAAGGAAAAGATGGCCTGAGGCCCAGTCTCCACTCATCTCTGGCCTGGCCCCAACCTTCCTTGGCAGACACTTAGAGGAAGAGCCGCACAGCCCGGGCAGTCACGTGTGCTAAGCAGCGGCTTCCCCACGAAACCTCTCCTGGCCAAATTGCACCTGAGCTCTGGGCCAAGAGAGAGGCTTACTGTGGTTCTCCAAAACCAAAGTAGAGGTGAAAGCTCCCTTCCTGAAGACCTTCACATTTCTGGACAGTGGCAATACAAAGACTACCAGTCATACTGAAACTCTTTGCTGTTACGCCATGGCCAAGGGCCAGGCCTCCCTCCTAGAACCACAAAACCTTGGGAAAATGCAGGCAGAGCTCAACTGTTTCTGACAGAAAGCGGGATCATGCCTGTAGTGAACTTTGGGTGAAGTCTTAGCTCTGTTTTTTCAGGTGAAAGACAGCAAGCAGCAGAGAGCAGCAGCTGGGAAACCCTCCTGCTCAATACTGCTCGTGGACAGAAGGACAAGTTCAGCGAGCAGCACAGACAGCAAGTTCCCAAGGGTTTCAAATACACTGCCTTGAGCTTCCGACTGTGTGACTGCGTGCAGGGCTCAACAGTCTTAGCAGCACAGGTGACACACACCCAGCCAGCCTGGGCGGTGGGAGCAGCTCAGAGACACCCACTGTACGGAGCTGTCACCTGGGACTAAGGGGAGGCAAGAGGAAAGCACGGCGTTCCTGGGCTTCCTCAAACAGCCCTGGAGAAGGAAGAGAAACTGGTAATGATCGAACAGGTGCTAACCTGGGCATAGGGCAGAAGCAGACTGGAAAGGCAGCTCTCAGCTGTCAGCATCTGCAGCGTGGTCCTGGGGCTGCTTGATCTGGCTGTGTTGGGTCACCTGGAAAGACAAGCGCACAGTGCAGAGAGAGGCGTTAAACTCGGCTGAGAAATAACCTGCCCACACAAGAAGACCTTCCCAATGCTGGCTGGTCAGCGATAGCTCACATCCCAAGCCAAGCAGTTTTATTGCATACACACAGACCAGAGAGACCCTGAGCACCCCAGCATCGTAAAGATCCCGCAGTATCTTCTACCAGTGCTAAAGCCAGCCCTCCGGCTACAACCTTCTCCTGCAGTTCCAGTTATCACCCTAATTCCCTATGTGACTCCGGGCAGACGTGCTGTTGGTTCCCTCAGCCAGAGCTGGATCATCCCAGAGACAGCTGCTATGGTCGCTGCCACTGTCCCCTTTCCCCCAAATTCAGTGGGAAGCTTTGGCTTTACTCCTCTCTACCCTCCGCAGCCGTGCTTCGTTCCACCACACAGGCGCTGCCTGTACGCCTGTGTGCACACTGGAACATGGTTTAGGGACAAGTACAGACTCTCACTGTGCTCTCCCCATGCTGCTCACCAAACCTCACGGCACAGCCAAGGCAGGAATGGCCAAACGCTGCCGTGGGGGAAGCTGGAGCTCTCAGCAACCCGAAGAGACCCAGCCAAACCTGACGCTGTAGCGTTTCCCAGGCTACGGCAAAGGGGGAAAGTGACAACTGCTTAATAGAAATCTCCGCAAGGCCAGCCAAAACTGTCACAAAGACGTTGTTTAAGACTCCTCCCTGGGCTCCCAGTGCTGCAATTACAGGCTACTGGAGATAGTGCTGTGCAGAAGCTATGTCCTTGAAAACCAGGATGGTACCAGCCTCCCCAAAACCAGGTCTAGAATTCCCCCAGCCACTAGGACAATAAGCAAAAGCTGGCTGGGGGCAGTCCCTGCTCCCCAGCCTGCCGTCCCACACCAGGTACCGCTCTGCGGTGACACCGGCAGCTCCGACCTGGACAGCAGCAGCTGAGCGGCCGCACCCCCGGTGCCCCAGGAGCAGAGGCGTAGGCTCAGCCTTTACACTGTGACACTGAGAGGCACCCCCACGCCAGCTCCCTGGTGCACTGGTCCATAAAACACTCATGAGAGCACCCAGAAAGTTTCTGCTTGATGTTACCCACACCTATGCAGCTGGCAGGTCAACCTGCAGCAGCTTGCCCGGAGAAATGCCACTGGGATGCTGTGCTGTTAGTCACCAGGGCTACGGCTTTGGAGAGCTTACAAGCAGAACGAGCCCCAGGAAGTGCAACTTGTGCGTGTGTATACATATATATATATATATTTGTATATACATTTAAAAGCCTCTACTGATTCCTTGCTCTACCACACTGCCTTCTGGGGAAGGCTCTAAGCCTGAGCATGCCAGTGACAAGAATTGCCTCAGACATCACTGAAGTACTGCCACCCACATACTGCTGTAGCACAGGAAGCGAGGGCGATCCATCCGATAGGGACTGGGTGAAAACACTTCCCAGGAAGAATGCAATTACCCCCAGTGGACTGAGGCCAGGAGGTCTGGATTATCATCACTTCAGCTCTCGCATAAAGGACTTTGCATCATTGTTAACTTCCAACAAGAATCACAAAGTTGGCATCAGCCCGGGCCCAGGACATGGATTCATTACTAAAAAGCACTTCCAGCTGAATCACTAACTGTACTTCTTGCAGCACACAGTACTTCTCCGGAGGCTTCCATCCAAGTGTTGTTCTACCACCATAGTGCTTAGCTGGGGGTGGTCCAGGCCACCAGACAGGCGGGTATGACTGCAAACCTCTGGCCAGTCCTGAAAAAGCTCTCTGAAATGCAGAACATGCGAGCTCAGCTGCTGTTCACTCAGGATTCACAATCAGCTGAGGACACTGACAGAAACAGGGGGAAACATATTCATTGGCAGCTAAGCATTCACAAGGCCAAGTAAACGAGACTATAAAAGAGAGGGGCAAAGAGAGGACAAAGATTTGCAAGAAAACTTCCCAGTCAAAGAAAAGTTTTTAAAACAAACCTCAAACTTTGCGAGACCGGGTTCTCTGGAGGTTATATCAACCTGGCTCACTTACTCGTCAGCACAAGCAAAACGGAAAAACAAATGAAAAGAGCTGGGCAGAAAAGATGGCTCCGGGAAGCAGAGCTGCCAGGTGCTGCTAACAGGAGGACGGATCAGAAATGTGCAGTTGTGCTACCAGGGTGCAGGGACCCACATGACCCACTGGAGGAAGGGGGCCCCGGGTGTGAGGTGAGGTGGAAAGGAATTGGGCAAAATCTCCACAGATTTTCACTGCTGAATCACCCACAACGACATCCTCCACGAGCCATCTGTTAATGTACAAATGACTCCCTTCGGGATTTCACCCATGTTGCCCTTCACACCTGTCTTGCTCCAAAAACCCGACTCATTAATTCCTCCAGACAAGGAAGTCTTCGATAACTTCGAAGATTAACTTCAGTAATCGCAGACACGGTGACAGTCTGCTGAGAACAACATTTTTCTAACCAATACAGCTTCATTTTTTCCTTCCCCGTCTGCTGTCACACACATAAGGATGATACGTTTTCTTGTTTTGTACCCAGCAAGCATCCTGGCCCCCCAGGCACTGTGGATTTCCACACAGGGCATGATGGTGTCTACCAAATCTAGCACTAAAAGGGGACAAGCGCGGGCAGGTCCAGAGTGGTAAGGGCAGGTACAGGGCTGGGGAAGCGTCAGGAGTCCAGGAACATTGACTTGCAGGAGCCATATCAATAACCACCCCCTTGAACCATCCTCAGACACAGGAGCAGTGGGGAAGCCTGAAAAGAATAAGCGTGGGTGTCTCTGCCCTCTGCTACGTAGAGGGGCCATGCAGAAATGTGCCAGGACTAAAAGCTGGTACCAGACAAAAAGGTGGAAGACGGCAGTGCAGATGTGCTTCCCCGCCCTCGGAGAACTGCTGAACTCAGGCAGGGAGCTTCCTCCCCTCTCCCTGAGCCCAGGAGAGAACAAGACCTGAAATTGCTGAGGGAACGTGGACTGGGAAAGCTCAGTGCTCACCGGAGGGAGCGCGTACGGCCTGGGCGCTTAGATCAGCCTTTGAGGAAGCTGCCAGGACAAAACAGCAAACCTACCAGTAAAATCAAAACGATCCATTACTCCCTAAAATCCATTTCTGCAGAGAGGGCAGCAGCAAGCAGCAGAGCACAGACAGCTCCCTGGCCCAGCCTGCCGCGCGGGTGAGCCCCCGGTGAGCCGTGCCTCTGGCAGCAGTTTCCCAAAAACCAGTACGGGGTAAAGCCACCGGCTTTCCTTTCAGCAGCGGGCGAGCCACCTCTGACAGAGGGGAACAGGCACGAGGCGAGCGAGCGAGCAAGGAGCCTGGCAAGAGGACGCAGCTGCCGCAGAGGAAGCCAAAAGCAGGCGCTACCTCCTCCGCGAGAGACGCTGCAGCGACGGCACGACGTCCCGCTGCCGCAAACCCCACGCGTGGCTGCCTGCCCACCCCGATAAACCTGCCAGGAGGCTGCCGGTCCCGGTGCGGCGATGCCCACCCGGCAGCGGGCTGGACCGAGGGAGCTGCGTGCCGGCAGGCGTAGTCCCCGCCGCGGCCCTGCGCCTCGCTCACGCCAAGAGCCGCACGCCGCGGGTTGCTGCTGCTCTGCCTGCAGAAATGAAATGGGAAGGCAGGGAGGATTTGCACGGCGACAGAGTTCTCCGGGTCCTAGAGCCCTTTTTAAGGGGCTCAGCCAAAAGCAGCCCCAGAACCGTCAGGTTGGGACGTTTCCCCTCCGTTTCACCTGCCGGCACTCGTTAGCCTTCTTCGCGTGTTACCGAGCTCGCTGAGGCTCGTCCTTGCGTCGGGGTCAGCCCGGCCACGCTGCCCACCAGGTCCCCACGTCCCCTGCATGCTTCGGCTGAGGAGGGGCACCCGGGCAGCGCAGGACGGGTCCGTGGGGGACCCCCGCCCGCCTGATACTCGGCCCCGGCTGGAAGCCAGACCCCCGCGCGGCTCCAGCTGTCCCCTGCCGGTGGCTTCGTCCGTCCCCCCCGCGCCCTCCCTGTCACCAGAGGGCAGCAGGGCTCTCGCCGCGGCCGCTCACATACGCCCCCGCGCTGGCTCGGCAGCCCCACGCCGAGGGACGTGATTCACCCACAGCGCCCGGGCGAGCCGCGTCCCCTGCCCCCCGCCTCAGCAGCGG
>VXAL01002604.1:0-13136 GCA_013399475.1 Chauna torquata
GAGGGGGAGTGAGAGGGTGGTTGAGGCGGAGTTCCACTGCTCGGGTGGGTAAAACCACCACAATCACAGTCATTTATTTTAATAATTGTGTCTTGAAGTGGCGCAGATCACTGTTTCTAAGCTTACATCAAAAAGAAATAGTCATCCTCAGACAAGGTTTACAAACTTGACATTCTTTGCTTTTTTCTGTCTCCCTTTGTTGAAAAGAACTGGGAATCTTTACCTTATTTCACTTTGCCTTTACAGAAAACATCCCTAAAAGCAGACAATGTTGTAAGGAGAGTGTCATGAGTAGAGTATGACATTTTTTTCTACGTGACAAATGCTAACAATGATTTCCAGAGTTACTTATTTCTGAGGCCATTTTTCCTGTTGTATTCTAATGAGTTCAGAACCACTATCTGAAGTCACCTGTTTGCTGATCTGAAATCTAGGGACAGTGACAAGAAGCTCTTCTCTGAAATTCTTTGTGCTCAGCTCTTATAGAAATTCATTTAAAGTTTCTATGAAGAGAACTTTATTACTGTTCTGACTGATGGAAACTGAGGTAGGGACACTCATCATGCTTCCTAAAATAAACTGTTCTCAGACTTTCCCTCAAGCCAAAAGAGTAGACTTACCAAAGCTTTTCCTCTAAGAACTCCGCAAGATCCTCATTTGTTCTTGGGAGATTAAAACTGTCACTTCTGAAGAATCTTTAAGAATACGTGACAAACCAGTGTGTGGCTGTTTGTAAAAGCCAAGGAAGTTTTAATTAACACATTGCTGAGATGGCACGGTGCTAAGAGCCTTGAAAGCACCATGAGGATATTCATGATTTACATAGGCAAAAATTCACTGTTTTTTTCTCTTTGATTTCCTAGTGTGATGCTTTAGACAACTTCTAATGGTCAAGACAAGACTTTAATGGTCATTTCAAACATTCTAGAAGCTTTCTTAATTAGTTTCTTGTCTGTTTGATTTTCATGGCGGTACATTTAGTACTTGCTTTCCCAGCTGTTGTATTTGCAAATTCTTTCCTTTCTTCAGTCACATTAATTGTCAAAGGGGATAAAAAAATATTCTGAAGATGCTGGAATTGTTTTACCATATGACTTGTGGATGACTGCAGGCTTTCAAAGTCATAGAAGGAAATCCACAGAGAGGAGTAAAAATAAATTTGGAATGAGTTTCCGGTGACTGAAAATTGCAGTCTCCACGCAGGTGCCAAAACATTTTGATTCTACTGTCACTACCAAGATGGAACTATAAACATATTTTTAGCTGTCACACAGGAAAGCAATATTCGAATGAGAACTTTGTGAACTTGTACACATTTCATGTTCTCTCCTCCTCACTCCAGTAAACATATGTCTATGATATGAGCTAAGCAGCTTCTGGGACTTGGCTGAGAGTTGTGAAATGAAAGGCATTATAAGACAGAGCATTGCGGAGTTGGCAATGACAGATTCCACTGGAACACGGGTAAAATCTTGAAACCCGATGGTTGTCTTTGTTGTGTGCTCCCCGTTAGCCTCCAGCGATCTTGCTCTGACACCATATGATTCAACAGTCTTTGGCATTGTCCTGGCTAAGACATTTTTGACACTTTCCAGCAGGAGAAAACAGCCTGATGTTTGCGGAAATTGCAAGTTGCAAGTTGGATCAGGAATTTGTTCGGTCTATGTCTTTTTTTCTGTTTGATGTGAGAGAAGGTGATTTTACTTCACATGAAAACTCAGTGTCACAGACATATTTAACTCATCATGCTTGCAATGCAGAAAGAAAAATTTGCTTCCCTTTTTAAAAATATCAAATCTACAATAATCAATATGTATGACTTATTTGTATATATAGACAATTAAGAAAAATGTCCTTTCCCTCCAGCAGAAATCAAGTGGTTGAGGATTTGGTTAATAGTAACATCTTTAATTTTGTTTTCCCTTTTATTTCCCCAGGCCTTTACTACGTTGTAATATAAATGACGCAAAATCAGCGAAGGCTTAGATCTTTTAAGAGGCAGATATGGTAGCTCTGTCTGCTTATGCGAATAAAGCAATAAACGCCCCAGTTCACAAATAAATTTTCATATCCAGACATTATTGATTTCAGTGGGAATTAGAATCTTAAGAGTTAGGAGCTGAATACTCTGGCTGAACAGTACCTATTGTTTTTCATGTCTTCTTTTAATAACAAAAGTCATGCTTAGTCACTGACATTCTGAAACCTGAGCATAAGGAAACAGCTTCAACTTTCTGCTGTAACAAACTCCAGGAAACTCAAATATAAGTGTAGTGGAAACCATCTGAAAATGTTTGTGCTAGTGGGTATTTTTCATGCTGTGGCTATTTCTGTGAGAGAGCAAAACCCAACAAAATATGAAGAATTAAGATGAAAATGAGAACTAAATTATTAATATAACAAAGTACTGCTGCTTTCTCTGTGCACATTTCCAGATCTATTGGATTTTCTCTCATTGTTCTGCATAAATTGTTTCTGACTATACAATGGACTTCAGCAGGGCCATAGCTTTCAGGGTCTTGATTTTTCATAATTCACTCAAATGCCAGCTCAATGACATTAAGTGGAAAAATAGAAAAAAAAATGCCATCATTTTTCCACAGAAACAATTTTGAAAATCCATTTACATGGAAAATAAAGAGGCATTAAACCCAGTGCAAATCTGCAGCTGAATACAAAAATCTGAAAGCATAATATTTTATTTTTCCAGATAACACAATACAAACTGTTATTTACTGCCTGAAAGGACAGAAAAGTTCCATGGAAAGAGCCTGGTTTTTTTTTTTTTTTTTTTTTCTTTTCTGATTTTCAGTGTGGTAAAATAGCTGGCTAAAAACACCTTTCTCTTTTTAAGAAACTAAATCTTAAACAGAGGTCTTCTTGAGAAAGTTTTAAAAGTTAAATATTAGTATTTGTTTAAGTAACCTTTCAATTTTATTCATTTATGCTGATGATTCTTAGACTGCACAGTCCTTGAAATGGTGCGTTAAGATTCTCACTCTTACTATTTACTACTTGCCAGGCTGTAGCTCTCCTGCAAGTGTTCTGTAAGACATTTTGCTGAATAATGTTATCAACAACATAGATGCACAAGGAAAATAGGATTTATATACTAAAAGGAAAACAGCTAATCCATGTCAGCTGAGTAAAAGAAAGTAGAAAAGACATTTAGTAGTACTGCATATATTTAATAGCACTATGCATAATGTTTAACCAGGAGATCTCAAAAGCTGCAATACTGGAGCAAGGATTCTGACACTGAGTCAGCAGTGGCCAAAGTAAGGGTAATGTGTCTGTGATGGATGATACCTGCAGAGATTCCTCATGTGGACTCCAGAACCAATTGCTCGGAAGGATTGGTTAGAGTACAAACCTGTCTGAATGGTGCTAGAAAAGTATGCTTTGGGGGTTTAGACATGTCCTCCAGGTGCCCACACACAACATACCATGTAAATGTTAAAGAATCTGTAGATTTTCTTAGAGGTCGAAAAGCTAGGATTTGTGTCTTTCCTCTTGTGCCAGGTAGACATTTTTGCTACGAGATCATTTTCATATATTGCTAGAAAAACTGAATTTGTACACCTGCAACACTGGAAAAGTAAGAACATAGTATTTACTAGGGTGCTGTAAGGTAATGTCAAGAGACCTAAGAGATAAAAAAGCAGTCTTTGAGTAGAAACTCAGAGAAGTATCTTTACTTCTCTGTAAAAGTATCTTCACTTTTCCTTGAAGAACCTGCTGACTAGAAGATTTAGCCCAAGCAGGTTCTAAAGTCACTCTTGTCAGTTGGATAAATTTTCAGATAGGTCACATGAAACACAAGGAAGACAGCTTTCAAAGTAACACCAAAAGTCAGTATTAGCACCCTGATCAAATTCCCAACCCTTTCAGCTTTACATGATGACAGAATTAATTTCTCTTGGTGTAAAAATCTAATGTCTATTTCAAGTGAATTAAATTTCTGAGTAAGAAGGAAACAAAATTGCCAAAATCTGAGGGAAGAAGAAGTAGAAAAAAACAACAACAAAACAAAGCAAAGCAAAACAAAACAAACGAACAAAAAAAAAACCAGAAAAATGCTGGTATTCAAACAAGTGTTCTGGCATGAATGTTTGTGTCAACCATTAATATTCACATCAATAAAATACAGAATTTTCTCCTAATGGAGAACAAAAAGTACTTATAACACTGAGAAATAAGATATTCTATGTGTCTTGCTGGGATATTGCTTCAACCAGCTGAGAAATGGTCATATCCCAGCATGGCACATACGTAGTCATATTTGTTCTTGTGATTATAAAGTGGTATCATGCTAATAGCTGAAACCAGTGAAAAACAGTGATTTTTTTTTTTTTTTTTTTTTTTTCTATCAGGAGCAAGAGATAGAGCACTGAATGGAACAATATAAGTTGATGAAGAATATACTTATTTGACAATTCTCTTAATATTTGTTTCTTCATGGAAAGCAGTGACACCTAGTATAGTTTCAGACTTTCCTTTCTGTTATTCTTTCATGCCAAATCAGTTTTTGATACAATTTTTATTTCAATTCATGCTCCTAGTCCCTTATGATCTTCTGAATCATGAAAAATTCTGTGATTTTTAAAAAACATTGACTCTTCACTTTTTATTGCATATCCACTGACAGTGTGAAAGTGCAGGAAACCTAGATCCTGTATTCAAAGGGAAGCCTCCAGCTCCTGATGTTTTTTTCACACCAGCTAGGCTATCGGAACTCAGCAGTTTGGCACACTTCTTTCATATTTGGGCTGCTTTTTCTAGTGGTCATACTCACTTGAGCTGCACTCTGTTCTTGTCTCTATATTTGTTCTGCATTAGGGAATTAGTTTGTGACCTTTCTAGAAATGACAATTAAATACACATGTTGATCATCACGTAGCCAAATATTGTTTTGGCAGGTACCAAGTATGCCATTGCTTACATTTAGCAGAAGTCTGGAGATGAAGATACTGTTTTCAGGCAGGACATGTAAAAGTTCATCAGGGCTTCAGTTTGACTCCATCCAGAGGGATATGATCACTAGAAGCAGGTGTCAAGATGAATCAGGAAGTGGGAAATTCCTCTTGTGATTCCTTGTCTATAGCAGGAATCCGCCCTCAATAGGGCATGATTTTCAAGTGGGGGTGCTCAAAGTTAGCAAACAAAGCTTCTAGTTAAATGACAAATTTTCTAAACAGACAACAGCTACCTCTGACCAGCACTTTTAATACTTTGCAAAACAGTATTTTCTATAATCTTTCAAGAGTTTGGGCATAATGGCAGATGGTCTGCATAAGACATAATCTTTAGAAAGATTCTGCAGTTCTGATGAAAGACCCAATTGTCACCATTCATGAATGGACATTATGCCCCTCTACTCAGCATTGGTGAGGCTGCATCTGGAGTACTGTGTAAGTTCTGGGCTCCTCAGTCCTGGAGAGACCTTGATATAAGGGAAAGAGTCCAACAGAGGGCTACCAGGAGGATCAAGGACTGGAGTACCACTCCTATGAGGAAAGGCAGAGAGAGTTTGGTGTGTTCAGCCTGGAGAAGAGGAGGCTCAGAGGGGGATCTTATGAGTCTTTATAAATACCTGAAGTGAGAGTACAAAGAGGAAGGAGCCAGGCTCTTTTCAGTGGTGCCCAGCGCCAGGACAAGAAGCAATGGGCACATTGCCTAGGAGGTTGTGTACAAACAGCAGGAAATACTTCTTTACTGTGCGGGTCACTGAGCACTGGAATAGGTTGCCCGGAGAGGCTGTGTAGTCTCCCTCTTCGGAGATCTTTAAAAGCCACCTGGACATGGTCCTGGGCAACCTGCTTTAGGTATCCCTGCTTGAGCAGGTGGGTTGGACAAGATAAGATGACCTCCAGAGGTCCCATCCAACCTTAGCCATTGTGTGATTCTGTGATTCTGTGACACTATTAGGCCTTCCTAAATTGCTTTAGCCAAACTCTAATCCATAATACTAAAAACCTTGGCTCAGTCAGGTTCTTCTGACTTTTCTCTTTTCCAACTTACTTTCCTTCTGTCTCAGAAAACTACAGAGCAAACTGTCACCCTTGCAAATTCTTAGCAGGCAATGGCTTATATTCATTGATAAGTACACATGTATATTTCCTTTTGTCATAGTTTGAATGGTAAATGTCAATTTACATTAAATCAGTTTTTCTGCCAAGAGAAAAGTCATTTGCTCAACAATTCTTTTTCTCTTGAACAAAAATGCTTGTAGGACACTTGGGAATAGTCTCTAAGACAGCAGATTTCCTGTTAAAGGTGACCTTGTGTACAGGTTTTAGTGATAAACTCTTGACTGTCTTTATAATCACAAATCTAAGAAATGCAGCAAAACATTCGGTTTCCTGGGAAAAGCCTCTACCACTTCAGCTTATGCTTTTCAGAGCTCATCAGTAGGGCAGAAAAATGTAACTTGTTAAGAGGTTATGAGGTAGTTAAAGCATATAAAGATCTGCTCACACTGGGACCTTGGGACACTAACAAAGCCCTAGGGGCCACGGGTCCTTTGTGACACTGCAAAGAATACATAATGGACTAGGTTAGCTGTGGTTCTTTTGGCATATAAGAGCACAGAAAGAATTGACACGACAGCAGCTTCGATTCAATCATATATAGCACGGGTGGCAGCTGCTCTGGCAATTTCCAGTTCTTGCTCTGCTTAGCTTTTCCCAGCAGTGGCAATGGCAGAAGCACTGTGACTCAACCTTTCAAAAGCACAAACCTCTGGAGAAATCTGGCGCAAAATGGTACTGCACCAATTTGTCTAAAGGTAAAGCAATTGATGCCTGCAGCGGTGCATTTCTACCTTGATAAGCTACTTAGAGAAATCGGAAACTGCCCATCTGGAAACCTGTAATAAAACTTTCTGCAGGTCTGATCTTGCCAGTTTAGCCTGTTGGATTGCTCGTGCGCACATCAGCAAGCATATACATGTTTAGCATGAGTGGATATTTTTAACACAACAGGAAATATTATAATAGACAAGCGATTCAGATTGCTATTGAAAAATACAGAGCATCTGGCGGATATGAAAGTGAACTTGCCAAGAATGAATTAGAAATATGCATATAGTTCTGAAATTGGTTTGTTGCTGGTGTATAAATCAGAAGATGACCAAGGTATATTCCACTGTACAGTAGCAATGAGAAACTCTTACAATTTTATGGGCTGGATTAGCCAGCATTCTGTCATTGTTGCAATCACTTTAAATACTAATTTTGTTTATTTGCTTATTCTTTACTGACATTGAAGAGTCTTGCTGAAAAAGAGATTATATGATGTCCAAATTTTCAGCTTTGCTTTGATCAGCCAAATAGTATTTGTTAACCAAAAGAATATGTGTATTTAGTCTTGAATGTAACTAACATTTTTAACAAGCTCTCATGAGAGAACCTTCTACAATTGGGGTCCGATATTTACTGAACCTTTAGACCATCCTACAGCCATTGTAAAAGCAGCAATAATAACAAAGAAATGAGGTGTTCAATTTTGTTTAAAAGTACTTGATTAAGAACAATATATAGACTAGCAAAATGTCATTGTGGTGAAAGTGAGATAGTGTGATTTCTGCTGGTTTGAGTGGGTGAGTTTCATTTTGATATTGAATCTGTCATTTGCCGCAGTCTACAGTACATTTTGTGAGTTGTGCTTTAGCTTTCTTTACATTGTGCTACCCAATCTGTTATTATCATTTATAAATATCTGTGAGCTTAAGTCGTTCTACCACAGAAGAGCCAATTAATGTACAATACAACATACATATATTATAGAGCTGGCATTAAATAATGAACAAAGGACGAATAGACAAAGAATTGAGGTATTTAAAAGCAGGTCTTGTGGTCCTACTTTCTGCTCTATGAGAACCTTCTTGACTCTAATGCTAGTTATGTACCATAGCCCTCCTTTGTGATGAGAAGAAAGAGTGCATGAGGGGAATTGTGTGGCTGTGGTCATCTAGAGAAGATAATTTTTTCTAAGTACATTGATCAGCAGGAGAGGCTGTGGGTCTGGGACACATAAACTTGCGAAAATATGGAAATTAATTTAAATATTATTTTTATTCATTATTTCAGAGCTCGTCAACAAAAAATCTGTAAGATTGTTCACTGCAAAACTCAGTTTATCATTTATTACCTCATCAAAGGAGGACAGGGAGAAGAATACAGGGGAAAATGATGACAGCAGTATTATCTGGCTTCTAGCTGAGGTCCATGCATACCTTAACGATTTAATTACTGTTTATTTATCAGTTGGACAAATTATTTTTTCCTTCTTTTCTTATGAGCAACAAAGCATAAATGAGATTTTAGGGTAAATATGGAGAAGGCAAAAACAGTGACTTAATGAACAATCTTAGTCACAATACAAAACATAGGAGAATCATGAAATAAATTGTTAAGTTAGTGTTTCTAATTTAAATACATGAAGTATTACTTTCATAAAATTATTATCATAGGGTCTGGTGGAGAACATGAAAAGATATGAAGGATTGTATACAGAGATTTTATGATACAGTAAGTTGAAGGCCAGGATGAATAGTCAGATTTTGAATTGCAGCCCAGGACTTACATGGTTCTTGTGATGACATTTTTGAGTGCTCAACAATATTGCAGAATGATCTGTGATTTTTTTTTCTCTTTCTTTTGCTATGTACCACCTTGCTATGCAAACATTTTGATTGATACGCTTTTCAAAATAAAATGACAATAACTCAATAACAACTTTGCAAACCCAGGTGGATTTCTGCCACAAAACATTTCGTCAGGGTTGTTTAGCTCTCAAAACCCCAGATTTCATGGGGATTTATTCTCGTTAAGTTACATAAAGTACAGCAACTAAATGAAAATGCTATCACATTATAAGTCAGTATATCTTGTATTCAAACACAGTCTTTTCAGGGTGGAAAATATTGCTAGGTGTGATAGTGTAAATCAAGAAATTTACTAGAATCATTGGAAATATATGGTGAAGAAACAATGTAAATAAAGTCTTTGTGATCCAAATCTCCACAGCAGTATGTTGCATGTGCATAGTCATTTTTTCATCACAATATATTTAAAAAAAAAAAATAGTATACTTATCTGTGAGGCAGATTCAGCTTTAGTTTACATGAGAAGTTTACACTATACTCTCAGGAGGGTAATAGTGACTGCATTCTTAAACACATTAACATGGTACACGTCCCTGTCCTTTGGGTTTCTGTCTCTACAATGAACTCAGAGGGACTTACAGGAAAGAGTAAAGAACAATCACCTTTATATTTCTTATAAATGATGTATGTAGGAGAGGAGGAAATATTAAAACTGGTAATAAGGCACCTTTGTTCCCCATCAAATAAAAGACGGTGGAGGGAGGGAGGGAGGTAAAATTTACTGAATCTGTTTTTCTCCTTGAAAGTGTTTTTTCAGGCTTTCATCAGACTCCAGTAGGAATCATTCCTTTAGTTGGAGTTACTTCAGAATTTCAGAGAGAAACTTGTAATTTTTCTGTTTCCTTATGACTCCAGTTCCAAAGGTGCTAGAATGGATGCCCTAATTAAATGATTACTGAACTTCTGTGTTTTTTTTTTTTTTTTTTTTTGTGAACACTGTGTATTACAGTGTTCCGTTCAAAGTTCGGGCATTCAGTCAAGTCTAAAATATTCATTTAACAAAAAAATGTTTGCTCTCCTTTATACAGTACTATTTGTTCAGTGTTCAGTGTTTCTTTTTGACAAATGTGTGTTAAAATGGGAGATTTCTGAATAACAGCTGTTGAACAATTTTTCTTGTTCAGCTATATCAGGAATACTGGCCATTAGGAAATCCAGTAAAAATTCTAATTTAACGCAAAATTCTAACTGAAGTTCTCAAGTGATATACACATGACAGCACTTCCAAAGCACAGTTATTAAGTCATGACTGTTCAAACAGAAGTGAACTCTGACACATGCAGAATGGGAGCTTTCACAGCCAGACTTCCTATGGCAGAACTGCCAACTTAAATCCTCTTTGCTAGGGCTAGACAGTTCTAGTTTGCAGCCCTCTGACCCAGTTTCCTGTTTATGACAGATCAGAGGTTATAGCTGGAGGTTTCTGGGAGCAGAGGGGGCAGAAAGTCAGCTACTGAAAGAGAAATATTCTTGGAGGAAAGCTCCAAGAAAAATCCCTACAGAAACTGCTAAAGCAAAGGATTCACAGTTTAGACATATGTGAATCACAAAGGAAATCACAACTTAGTCATTTTCTCACTTCCAGAATCACCCTTTCTCATAAACAAAAACCCTTAAGAAGATGATATGTATTAGTTACACATATACATACACAAACACATACACAAACATATTTATATATACATACAAATATATTAAAAATTAATGCTTGATAGTCTAACAGTAGATTGAGGTACAATAATTATTTTTGGCATACTGCTGTCAGGATAAAAAAAAAAAGTTCCTAAAACCTTTCCCCAGATTTTGTCAATTCTAAAATTAAAAAAAAATAATTAGAAAGTTCATTGTTTATTTAGTTAATACTAGATTCTGCCCCATTCTTCATGCAAGCACAGGGGAAAAGATAAATAGATATACCCGTGCATGTTTGTGCTTTGTTCTCCCCCTTCAGAAAGAAGTTGCCATGTCCTGACCTTGCATGTGAAAATGAGGCGGCCAAATTCAGTCTTTCCTTACTCGTCACATGCTTTGCAGTGCAAGTCCAAGTATGGGTTTGGGAGTGTGCACAGTGACAGAAAAGAGATCTGTTTCAATTTAATTACTTCTAGAGGCAGTAGAAGGAACCCGTTTCAAGTGCATTATAATGACACACTTTTACCTCATTCTTCCAGCTGTCTGCACATGGCCTGAACCAAGAAACATAAATATTACTATTCGAGTGAATGACTTCTGGAGACAAACTGGGTTGCTGGAGGGCAGAAGTGATCACTAGCCTTTCCTTTATGTTTTTTAAGAGATGCATATGGAGTAGGACAGGCCAGAGAAACAACACGGGAGGAAAAAGAGGAATATATAAGAAAAGATTTAAAAAGCTTTCTGATTGCCAGGGGAGTAAAACTGAATAAACTAAATGTTTGCTGGATTGATCTTTTGCTCCCTCTGCCTTTTTTTTTTGTTTTTTTTTTTTTTTCCATTTTGTGAAATTTCTACAAACAGAACTCTTATTACTTTTGAGATCAAATGTTTGCTTTCTCTACAGACCTCAAAACTTTATGCAGTTGTTTACAAATATTTTGGATAAACAGCCCAAAACTGTTTAAGTCCCACTTGCCTCATAATGACATGTAATATAGAGTTATGACATCGTGTTCACTTTCAGTTCAATTTTATTATAAAAAAGTCTTTTTTGTTTGCTTGTTTGTTTATTTTATTACTGTAGTTATTATTTTAGTGTGGTTGGGGTCTAAAAAGACATTTTACTTAAAAGAAAAAATGGAAAATGAACTTCTTAAGCTAACTTTTTTTCATAGAATTGTCTTAAGCAGAAATGATTTAAAACCATTCAAATAAGCAGTGTCAAGAAAATCACTGTTTTTGTGACCATTAAAGTTATTTTTCACCTTCAGTTTGGCTATGTGTCAATATGACTACACTGCTGCTGTTTTTCAAAGATTTTGGGCCTGTTGAGATCTCAAGTACTTACAAGTGCATATCTTGTTTTTCCCACTGATTCTTTATAGAATTTGAAGAGTATGTATACTGTGTGGCATTCAGGCTTTTGTTGGCAACATAGCAACAGTAGTGAGAGACCTAGGCAAACAAAGAACATAATTTGAAGTTGGAATATGGAAGTCGGAATTCCTTGTGTTCTGACCAAGTATGGGAACAGGATGACATCTAAGAGCAGGCTTTCCATTGAAAGTACGAGAAAGAGGGCAGCCTTAACCCTAATGGAGCACTGAACTGCTTTAATTTCTAGAAAGTAGATCATACATTATTGTATTCTACTTATTGTCAGTGCTCCCATTTCTTGTAAACCTGAAAAAGCTGCTCATTGTATCTTGTGCTCTCAATGTTTCAAACTAAGGCCATGGAGGAGGCCAGAGGAACTTAAACCTCCATTCTCAGTAGAGAGCTGATTCCAGGAAGGTTGAAATCCATACCTGCTGTCTTTCATTTTTTACCACTGTGGATGACTGTCAAGCTGGTTAAAGCTGACCAAAGCAACAGGCTACTTTTTTTCCGGTTACAAGGAACTCTGACCCAGATTTAAAGAACAGTCTAAAACTGAGCTCCTACAAGTTAGTTAAAATTCCTAATGACTAGTCTTGTACAAAAATATGCCCAATAATTCTGAAAATGCTTTGCCTTTGCAAGAGGTGTACTGAACTGACTTGTAGACTTATTGACAAAAACTTTCACCTTCTAAAAATCCTCATCTTTTAGTAAATGAGTACTCAGAAAGCCATGCAATATGACATCGGTGTACATATTTCACACCTGCACTTCAGATACTTCAGCAGAGAATATTTAAATATGCTTGTCAGGTATCTAAAATAATATCAAATAGGCTGCCATCCAATCTGTTCAGTTATTCTCCACATATAGACTTGTGTGTTATTCATAAAACAAAGTGGGTTTGAATTTGAGTTAGTATCTTACTGACTTGCATAAGGGATATGCCACTGCACTTTATGAAGAGATTAGTGGTCAAGATGTGGTGGTTTTACCCAGCTAAACAGCCAACCTCCACCACAACCGCTCGCTCACTCCCCCTCCTCAAAGAAACAGGGGGAGAAAATATGATGGACAAGGGCTTAAGGGTTGAGATAAGGACAAGCAGGTTACTCACTAATTATCGTCACGGGCAAAACAGACTCAACATAGGGAGATTAATATAATTTATTACTATAACTAGCAAACTAGAGCAGTGAGAAACTAAAAGCAAACTAAAAACACCTTCCCCCCATCCACCCTCTTCTACCTGCTCCCCCCGAGCGGCACAGGGGAACGGGGAATGGGGGTTGCGGTCAGTCCATGTCGCTTCATCTCTGCCGCTCCTTCATGGTCGCTCTCTGTTCCCCTGCTCCAGCATGGGGTCCCTCCCACGGGATGCCGTCCTTCCCAAACGGGTCCTGCATGGGCTTCCCACAGGCTGCAGCTCTTCAAGAGCTGCTCCAACATGGGT
>VXAL01002605.1:0-12492 GCA_013399475.1 Chauna torquata
GCTGCCACCTACAGACGGGCGAGCCGTCAGTCACGCCGCCGGGCGCTGCAGCCGCAAACGTCCTCGGTAGGCTTTGGTGATGCGGCAGGGTTTAACTGGGACCTCCCTCTCCAGCGGAGCGGCCCGGGGCGAGCCGGGCTGGGCACTGGCGTTCCCGACCCTGCTGGGGTGCAGCGGGGCCGTGGAGGGAGCTCTGATACCCTCCTGTAGCCCGCAGCTGAGATTTCCCAACCTGCGGCAGGACCCTGTTCCCTGTGGGCATCCTACGCGAGCTGTTCTCCAGCCATCCCCATTGCTGGGAGCTTCACCAGGTGCAGGACCAAGGCCACAGGTCCTACTCAGAGGCGCTGCCCCCGGGTTTGTGGGGCTGAGCAGCACTTTTGGACGTGCAGGGGAAAGTGTGGGTGTCACAGGGCGTTTCAAACTTCAGTCCCATGGGGAGGGAGCAGCACGGGGCCAGGGTGATCTCCAAGGCAAGCTGGTGCTGTCGCCTGGGGCTCAGGGTGTGAGGAGCTAAACACAGCTCAGCACGTTCCCACAATAACTGCAGAGTTTCCCATCCCTTGTGAAATTCTGTAAACTTTGATCAGTGCTTTAAAAAAAAAAAAAAAAAAAAAAAAAAAAAAAAAGGAAATAAGCATGGCTCTTTGCTCTGGAGGGCAGCTCCAGGCAGGCAGCTGAGTGGAGACCCGTGTCACAACAAAACCAGCCTGGCACATCCCATGGGAGCCATGGTCCAGCTCCAGCCAAGGCACAATCCTCCAGGGGCAGGAAGGTCTCGTGCATAGCCCCTCAGCATCCCCACCTTGGTGGTTCAAAGGAGAACCCATGTCTGGATGCCAGCCTGCAGCTCCTCCAGATCTTTGCTGGAGCAGCCCAAGTGCCTCTGCTCTTCACCCTCCCCATGGTCAGGACGCGCGTCGCCAGCCTGACGGGGAGCCGTGCCGTGAGCGGGATGCAGGGGAAGGGACTGGCAGGGCCCACACCAGCGTGTTTAAGTACCACTGTGATTTTCCCGGTGAATGACCAGCACACACCGTGCTGGCAGCAAGCTGGGCACAGGCACTGGGATCCTGGCCCTGTGATCACCTTGGAATGGCTTGCCCGGGCTGCCAGCACCCGCAGCAGTGTCACACCGAGACCCCTGGGTGCCACCTGCCAGGGGCTGTGGGCACGGAGCTGTGGAGGCAGCACAAGCAGATTTGTCAGCTTTGGCTCCTCGGCTCACACAAGAGCCCCTTCAACATCCTGCAGGGGCTGGGGCCGGTGCCCCCCAGGGCAGAGCTGCGGGTTGCCCCCCATCCCTCTGCGCACAGAGCTGGGCACTGCTGCTGCTGCAGGTGACATCCAGCGGCCGCGGGCTGTTGGTGCAGCTGTCATTGCAGCCACCACGGCCCCACACCGCCAGCCCTGGTGCCCCACAGAGCTCCATGGCTCCCAGCCCGGTGCCATCAGTCCTGCTCAGGGCGGAGGATGGCGCGGCCGTGGAGCAGGAGGAGCCACGTAGCACGGAGCTGCCAGGCTCCCGGCATCACTTCACTGCCCCACAGCTCCAGGGCCGCCAGCCTCACTGCGCATAGCTGAGCCCCAAGCCCTGCATGGGATGGGACGGGGGCTGAAGTGTGCAAAAGCCCTGGCATAGCCCAGCTCATGCCCCACCGCCCCCCAGCAGGCTGCCAGCACCCCACACACCCCTCCCGGCAGGGACACAGCAGCCACTGGCAGAGCCCTTCCAGCCCAAAGCTGGAGCCTTGGGAAACTGAGTCTGCTGCCAGCCCTGAGTGCGGACACATCACCCCGAGGTACCCGCTGGGCACAAGGCTGCAGCGGTCTCCAGAGCAGGCTGCCCGTGCGAGGTGACCGCGGGGAGCCCAGAAGGCCCAGCTGCATGGGAGAAGGGGCACAGCTGGGCAGAGGCACTGAGAGGCATTCGCAATTTCCTCCCCATCCCAGGGGGATTTTCTCTCCCCTCTCCAGAGGGGAGCGGGAGAAAGCTCACTTTTCTTCTTCCCTCTAAGAGCTCCTTTAACAACAGAAGTATGCGGGGAAGGAGGCCAGTAAGCACAAGTAGATCATCAAAGTGGAGCAGCCGTGGTGGGAGCCCACCGTGCAGCCAGGACCTTGCCCAGGAGCCCTGCCCCAGCCCCTGCGGCCCCAGTGCCTCAGCCCTGCTGCAGCCAGGGGCACAGTGGGGGCCAGTGGCTCCCTGCTGCCACCTCCCTGGTGCTGCTCAGCGCTAGGGGCCATTTTCTGCCCCTGCATTTGGGTCATCAGCCCCACCGCGATCACGTCGGCATTATGAATGAGCAGCTGCCGCGGAGAAACTCATTTTGGGAGAGCGCCTTGTTTACTCTAAAACAAATGTTCACATCCCTTGAAGCTACTCAATGAAATAATCACCAAAACCAACACGGGACCCAGGGCTGTTCTTTCTTTTTGTCTGTGCCCACTGTCTGCTCACAGACATGAAAGGCCTGGCTCTGGCCGGCAGCACCGGTCACACAGGCTTTGTCTGTCTGAGCCCCGCAGTGCTTTCCCACTGCTCCCTGGCAGCAGCACACAGCCGGACACGGTGCCCAGGACGGTGGGGATGCGGGGGGAGCCAGCAGCACTGCTGGGCTCAGGCACTGCTGGAGCGGGGTGTGAGCCTCCTGCTAGCAGGGAAACCAGCCCGCGAGGTGATTGCAAAACATCTTGGAACCCATCACAGCCAGGAGGAAAAAGTCCGCAGGTGGTTTTCTGCATGGGGCCATCCCTGAAGCAGGAACACGGCAGCACACAGCCCTGAGCCCACAGCAGGGCTCGGCTGGCTTCAGGGAAGGGCTGGCGTGGTGACAGCCCCGTTTGCCCAATACCTCTCAGAGATTTCCCCCGGAGATGCGGTGAGCTGGGGACATCACCCCAGCAGTTGGTGCTCCCAGACAAACCCTCACACCAGCACACGGACACCCGCAGAGGTTCTGCTGATCCAGTTTAACCTGGTCCAGCCCCACTGGCCCCCTAGTCCTTTCCTCCACCGAAACAGCTGTGTGCTGAGCTCCTTGGTCTTTCCACGAACCTCTTGTGTCAGCAAGCAGGACACGAGCATCGTTTGAGCATGTGCTCAGCCGGAGTTGTTGGGGTGTGCAGAGAGCGTGCCCCTGCGTCCCCAGCGGCCACGGCAGCACGCTGCAGCACCAGCCTCATTGCAATGCAGGGAAACATCTGTCTGCCTTCCCTCTGCCTTTCCTGGCAGATGTTTCAGATGAGGCGGTTTGTACCTTCCAGCGAGTCCGAGGCTGAACAGGGCCCTGGTACAACAGCCCCAGCCGAGGTCCCTGCCGCCTGCCCAGGGCCCCGGGGCACTGCGCTCCTGGCCGGAGCGAGGGGCTCCCCTCCGGGCGCTGCCTGAGCGGCACCGGGCCCTGGCTGGCATTTAGCGGCTCAGTCAGTGGAAACATTCCCGACCCGCACTTGAAATGCAGAGGGAGGTTATAAAGCTGCGGCAGGCTACTGAGTCAGCTGGATGTGCTGTGTTTACTGAGCTGGGCGCTGCTGCGATGGACGCCAGGAGCCTGGGGCAAGCTGCAGATGGAACAGAGCTTAATGAAGCACCGGGCGCTTTAGCAGATGGCATTCCTGGGCAGGAGCCGGGGAAAGACAGAGCACAGCACGGCATGGTACGGCACGGCACGGCACGGCACGGCACGGCGGCTCCTGCGCCCCAGCCGGCTGCCGAGGCACTGCTGCTGTGGCACGCAGAGAGAATGGGGGGGCCACAAGGTGTGGCCCCGGCTGCTGCCGGCTGCCTCGCAGCGCAGCTTGTGCGGCTCGCTGGTGCTCCCGCCCTGCCTAGCGGTTACGGCGCTGAATAAGCCTGGACGGAGAAAACAACGAACCAGAGGTGCAGCTGCCCTGAGTGAGCTGCCGCGGGGAAGCACGGGCTTGGCGGGCCGTGCTGCAGGAGTGCGTCAAAGCTCACACAGCTCACTGTGCTCCGACAGAGGAACCAGGCAAAAGTTTTGAGTTTTGAAAAAAGGCCATTTGCACCTAAAAGGTCGCCCTGTGCCGCCCATGGTAATGCAGTGGGACAGGGTCACGGAGCCCCTGGGACAGCGGTGGGGTGGGAGGGAAGGGAGCGGCCAGGGCGGGCAGGGGGAGGACAGTGACCCGCAGGGGGGGCATGGGGCATCAGTGCCGTGGCTGCTGAGTTGCCTCCACCCTTATCTGCAAGATTTCCTCCTCTCTGCTTGAAAATTCAGCCTGCATTAAAACTATGCAAACAACAAGATGCGCTCCGCCAGAGAGGGCAAGGCTACTCCAGACCGCTGCACGGGTTTAGCGTGTTGCTAACGAGCACCTCTTGTTAACCTGACAGACCCGCTGCGGTGCCAGGCCACCTGGGATGGGGTAAAATGCAGACATTGCCCTGCATGAGACCTCTTCCCTTCCCTGGAGTGTGCCTGAGCCATCAGGACCTTTCCGGCTGCAGACCCCGGCGTCACCGCCACAAGGACAGGACAGGGCTTCTGGCTCCTGCGGAGCTTTCCCTGGGACACGGTGCCATCCCCAGGGACCCTCCGTGCAGGAGTCGTTAGCAGGATCGCTCTGGTCCTTCCACAAGGATGGATCAGCTGCTGCAGATGCAATAGTGATGGATTTACGCCATTTTCCTGTTTCCCAGAACCCTGGTCCAGTGTCACCAGCGGAGCTGAGGGCAGCTGGCTCCTCTGCTGCAGCGGGGGCAGCTGCTTTGCTCACACCAGGCCGACAGCTGGCACTCGCCAGAGGGGACGAGCAGATGGAAAGTGCCTGCACCCTGCGTGAGCAGAGGTCCCGGCGCTTCACAGCGAAGGGGTGGAGCGCTCGGTAGCACACGCAAGCTCAGCACCGCAAAACGGCTCCGTGCCGCCGCAGGAGGAGATGGCAGCTGCAGCGTCGCAGCAGAGGCACCGCTGCAAAGCACCTCCCCGCGTGTTGGTCGGTTCTGCCCGCTGCGCTCGCCCCGAGCCACCCCCTCTCTCCTTTCCCCAGGGTAAAGCCCTGAGGCCCTGCTCGCAACGGTGCACAGCACAGCAGAACCGCAGCGCCAGGTCTCCTGAACCAGCACCTGCAGCTCCGCATCTTGCAGGGGAAGAGGCTGGCTCCAGAGAGCAGCGTTGAGGCCTTTAGAGCGGGCAAGGACACGGGTGTTGTTCCAGCCTCATGTCAGCCAAAAAATGCTGTGCTGAGTCCCCAGGACCAAGCCCAGCACCAGCTGTGGCCTCGCAGTCTGTGAGAGGGCCTCCAGCGCAACCCAAGCATCACCTAATGGGCGCAGCGCGGACCGTTCCCCGCGAGCTCTCCAAGCCCCGCGCACATCGGCCTGACAGCTCGGTGTCGAGCCAGCACACGCCTGAGCTGGGAGTGGTGATCGGATTCCTCGGCTCAGCCCCTGCTGCCCGCAGGGGTGCTCGGGGTGCCCCGGGGCCGCCCCACTGCCTGCTGCCGGAGCCCAGCGCTCGCCTCCCCGGCCCTGGGGCGTGCTGGGGTCTCCTCGCGCATCTTGGGTCTCGCCCTGGAGCGCGCTGAGGGGCTGCATCGCTCCCTGGGTGGGGAAGCAGGGACCAGCGCAGGGACACGGTGCGCAGGAGGAGCTGCCCCGGGGCTCGGGATGGGGCTGGCACCACGGAGCAGGGCTCGGCTCCGGGGCCTGCAGGCTCAAACAGGTGCAGCGGCACGCCGCCGAGGGCAGCGGGGAGAGACGACCCTTCCCAGCCACCGCCGCGGGGTTCCTTGCCCTCTGCAAGCGGGGGCACCCCGAGCCCCAGCCCCGGTCCGGGGGGCGGCAGCGGCGGGGCGCGGGCGCACGGACACGGCCCCCAGCGCCTTTCTGCAGCGTCAGACGAATCCGCCCGGCTCAAGCCCCACAATTTGTACAGCTTAATCCGACGGGTCGGGGCGCCGGCTCGGCCCCGCGGAGCGCGCCGAGGGGGGGGAGCGGGGCGTCCAATCCCACCCGCAGGGAGGGGACTGGAGGTTATGAAATTTGTGAATGGGGAGTGTCTGCGGCTGGAGCAGAGCAGCCGCGGTGCGGGCACTGCCGGGGCAGCGGAGCCGCAGGCAGCTGGGGCTGCCCCGCGCGGCATCGCCCAGCCGGCAGAGCTGCACCGCCAGCGTCTGAAAGACGATGCAGACGAAGGCTGGAGAGAAGAGGCAACCGGTGATGTCTTACGATTTATTTCACTTGTTACCAGCTTAGCTTTTTTTCTTCATTCTAAAGTTTTAGGGGGGAAGCGTCTCCTGAGGCCATTCTCATCCCCTTATCACTTTTCCAGCCCAGCTTCTTCACTGTAACTGTTGGACGGAGAACTGATAAGGGTATGCGAGTGACACGAGCGACCTCACCCAGCACTGGCCCCACGCGGCAGCAGCTGGGATGCGCCGGCAGGCACGCCGTGTCTGCCGCAGATGTTGGCTTTAAGTGGAACCGACTGCAAAACAAACTCGACGGTTAAAGAAACATTTGGTTTTTACTTAGAGCTGGCAGGTTGTGTTGCTCCCTGCTTTTTATCTTTCAGCATCTACAACAGGTGTCCTGCAGGGAAATGCTTTTTTTTAAAGAGGTCTTGAAATACTGTTTGTACGAGGGGTCGTGAAATGCTGATTTAGCAAGTTGCAGTTTGTTTGTGTTTCGGTGAAGCTGGCTTGCCATTGAGATTCTTTGGAATAGTATAAAGAGCAATTACAAAAGAAAGGAGTAAGTCTTGCATAAGTGTGAAACACCTATGTTTTTTTTGTGTTTGGAATTGTTTACATTAAAAGTTATTTATTTCAAATGTGCACATGATTTTAAAGGTGAGTGGTGGCAACACGGCTCTATCTACAGCCGGTGAAAGAAACGACAGTAACAGAAAGGCAAATATCCCCGTGAGTCATGAGAACAAAACCAGACAGCTAGGAAAGCAAAATGAAATCATTAGGTAATGGGGTGTATTTGTTTAACGCAAAGGTGTGCCTGCAGCGAGCCTCCCGCAGCTGCGCACCCCGCTGCTCGCACCCCGGCTGCTGCCGGCCAGGTGCACCCCGTGCCACTCGATGAGCCCGGCTCTGGGGGGCCGGCACCCCACTCCCCCGGGGAGCCCCCCAGCCTGGCCCCGCTGGGAAACCTAGCTGGTGGGGGTGTGGGGAGCATGCCCTGCGCCCTGCTTGGCCATCCCGCTGTTCCCTGAGAAAAGAACAGGCTCCGATCCATCAGTTTGGTACCAGCTTAGCAAAGACAGGTCTCACTGCTTAGCAAAAAGAGGTCTCTGGGTGCATGGGTGCTGCACCGGGTGCTCCGGCTCCTTCCCAGCACATGGGGCAGGGGTCAATTCCTGCTCGCGTGGGCACAGCCGGCGGCACCACCAGCCCCATCCTGTGCCTCTGGTCCCAGTTCTGTGCCACCAGTGCCGGTCCTGTGCCGCCAGCCCTGGTCCTGCGTGTGCCACTGTGCTCAGCCGCCCGTCTCTCGAACCACTGGTCCAAGGCACCAGGGATCTGCTGCAGACTTCCAGCCTCTTTCAGTTTTCTGGAGCCATTTCCAGCTATTCCCATCCATTAGACCTCTGTCACTGCCAAAGCGCTTCATGCAACGGGTGTGCTGAGGACGGGTGGGATTCGTTGCAGGTCTGGTGCTTGGCACCCTGACTTGCCCATCTCATGGCCAGCACCCAGGGGTGCTCCCACCGCCGAGGGAGCTGCCTCATCTGGAGCAGCATCGGAGAGACAGAGCCAACACCGGAGGCGTTTCCTTTGCAGGGGAGAGAAACTCTAGCCTGACCGAAAACCGGCCGCAGCACCTCGAGCTGCTGCTAGGGCTGCCCTGCTCCAACACAGACCAGGCTGTGTGGGGCTCTCGGAAACGTCCCCGTCCCCACAGGGACCCAAATGTCAGGGCAGAGGCAATGGCTGGTGGAGCCACAGCTCCCCGCTGCCCTGGGATGGAGGGGAGCCCCAGGGCCGTCCCCAGGGGTGGCTGCCCCAAATCCCCCCACTTCCAGGCTTGGGTGTCAGGGCCAGGACCGGCGTGGATGAGGCAGCTCCCAGTCAGGCACCGCTCTCACTGATTGCCCTGGGGAGGGACCGCGTTGCCCTGCACAGGGCAGGGCTCACTGCCACCTCCTGCCTTGCTGGTGGCCATTTTGGGGGTGCCTAGCGGCCCCCCGGGTGATGCCCGCCAGCCTGCAGGCAGCGCACGGGGAGCCCCCGCCGTGGGGGGACGGGGCATCGCTGCGGCACCACGCGTCCTGCTGTGACCAGCTGCGCAGGCGAAATTCCGGTGGCCTCTGGGAGCAGAGAGGGAAAAGTCAATATTTGGAACAGGCTCCGCCGCCTTCGGATTCTGCCAGCCTGAGTCAGGAGACGAAAGCCTCGCTGTGCAACTGCCCTGCTGCCTCAGGCTGCTGAGCATGGGCAACAAGTGGCGAGGGGGGACCCAGAGCAGCAGGGCTTTGTGGAGCAGGGGCCGGGTGTGCAGGGGGCAGGCATCCCAAGCAGGCTGGCACCGGCGGGCACGAAGCACTGGGGGTCCCGGGGCCTCCCCCCAGCCCAGCGGGGAGCAGGAGGAGCAGAGCCCAGCTGCTCTATAAAACATCTCTCCAGCTTTACACTCGGTGCTTTTGTGTCTTGGAGGGCCTCGATTCGTCCCGTGGTGTCGCAGCTTGGCGTAGCAGCGCCTGCCTGCCAGCAGCCGGGGGTGGGTGCCCCCTTCAAACCCCCACATTCAGCCCATCGGTGCCCCGAGCGCCCGGCCAGCTGTGGCAGCCGTGACCAGGCTGTGCCCTGCCCTGCGCTCACACCGCAGGTCCCCAGGACCCCTGGGGGCTGCTGGGCAGAGGCTGGGCAGTGCCGCAGGCAGGGGAGTGGGGATGAGCCCCAAAAGCCAAGCCAGGGGAGAGGCGGCTCCTCCTTGGCATTCACCCCTGAGCAGGCCAGGGGACCAGCCCCAGGGTGCTGCTGGTGCCCCTCGGCGCGGTGGCTGCTGGCGCGGGGAAGGTGCAGCAGCGTGGGGAGAGCGGAGCTCTCACGGACGGCTTCTGCGTGAGGGGTTCAGCCCTGGGACAGGACCTCGCCTGATCCCTCCCTAAACAGGCCCGCCAGCGGATTGTCGGCATGCATTTAAACTTCACTCATCGCAGGCGGTGTGATTAAGGCATGAAAAGCGGGCTTAGCGCGAGCTGGAAAACTACTGAGGCAGCCGAATTCCCCGCAGCGGCCCCAGTTCCAGCGCTGGCGCAGGGCAGCCAAGCTACGGAGCCGCCGGGCCATGGGGTGCCCCAACAGAGGAAAAGCTGCGGCAGAGGCAGAGCCAGCGCTGCCCCGCGCAGCCCCTTCCCTCCCCGAGCACGTAGCCCATATATTAAATCCATAAATAGGAAATTCCACTTCTTCAGAAAAAAACAGAATCCGGATATTTCATAAGTGTCCCAAGGGGCATGAAAGACAAATCAGGAAATTTCACTCAGCAGAGATATTAAAACTACCACAGCCCTTCAGACAGCCATGGAAAAGCATCCGCGGCCGCGTGCCCGAGCCGGGCGCAGTGCGAGGGCTGGCTGGGGACGTGCACCACGCGCCACGCTGTGTCCGGTCGGGCACACGTGGCTCCCCGCTGCCTTTCACCATCTCCTCCCCGTCAGCCCTGGCAGCCCACAAACAGCATTTTCTCTGCAAGAGGCAGCCTCCAGGCCTAGGAGAGCCGGGCTGCAGCTCACAGGACAGCTCCCCCCGAAAGCAGAGGGCCCGTGTGGGGCTGGAGGGACAAACAGGGCTGCCAGTGCAAGCATCCCGCACGGCAGCTCGGGTCCCCCGTTGGCCTGGCAGCGGGGAACAAGGGGGTCCTCGGGGACAGGCAGCATGCCCAGCCTGCAGAGAGGGGAGTGGGGCAGAAGCGGGTGCAGAGCAGGGGGAAGGAAACAGCCCTGACCCCGCCACCGGCACCGCCCGGTGCCAGCATCAGCTGCTGGGGCTCAGCTGCAGCCTCACCTCCCAGCCCTCGGCATTTCCAGCTGCAATTCCCAAGCCCTGCCCTTTGCAGCAGCAGCCCTGGCAGAGCTGGTGCTGCCGGGCCGCCTGCACCGGCCCTGCTGCGGGCAGCAGGAGCCCTGCCCGTACACCGCTGCCGGTGTCAGCGCTCGTGTGCCGCACACACCACCGCCCCGTCCGAGCCCTGATAACAGAGGAGAAGACCGAGGGCAGTGGCCAAAGAAGTGGCCAGGAGGCTTTTCCAGGGGCTGCCAACACAGCTGTGGAGAAGAGAGGAGAAACGCTGCGTGCTGCTATGGCACAGGGCAGGGGGGCAGGCAGAGGCGAGACCAGGCTGTAAGCAAGAGCCTTTCCCGGAGAACACGCTGCTGGCGGAGCACTGTAGCTGCCTGCCCGACCGGGAAGGGCCACGTCCCCGCAGCTCCGCACCGCCCGCACCAGCACCGCATCGCCCAGCGCCACGGGAGCACTCCGTGCTGAGGCATGCAAAAGTGTCCTCCCTTGCGTGGCTGGACCAAAGCCAGCATTGGAAGTGCACAGATGCCCTTGTCTTCCTCCCCTGCTTACACATCACAAGCTTTTCAAAGCAAAGCCAGCCTGCATAATTCGCTTTCTCGCCAGAGAGGCATTGCAGCATTTTCCCAGCGCTGCGCAGGCAGAGGAGGAGGGACAGATAATCATGCTAATCTCTTGCACTTTGCGACGTGGCGGCACACCGGCAGGCAGCCGTGGGAGCCGGGACGACGTGGCTCTGGAGAGGCTGGGCGAGGGGCTCGGAGCCTGGGCAATGAGGTGCAGCGGCAGCAGCAAAGGAGCCCCCCGCCGCTGCACATGCCAGGACGAGGTCCTGGTGTCAGCCCGGGCCACAGGGAAATGCCGCTTCGGGGACTGGTGACGGGCGCTCACGCGGCCAGCAGGAGGTCGGGCTGCTCTGCAAAGCGCTTCGTGCCCGTGCCGTCATGCCCCTCTCCCCCTGTCCCTGCAAGCGGGGCCGCGAACCTGGCCCCAGCCTTGCCGTCGGGGCAGCTCCCACAGCCCCTGTGCCCCGTGGTGCCGGTGCTTGGTGCACACTGAGCACCGCGCCTTGTGCCAGGCCCCGAGAGCACCCCCGGGCACCCCCCGGAGCCAGCACAGCATTTCCCGCAGCGCGGCGCAGCGAAGGCAAGTGCCAACCTCCCCCGGGCCTCTGCCAGCGAAAGAGCCACCCCCACAGGCACTGCTTGGAGGTAATTGCAGGTTATTACACCACCGCTGTTGTTAAATACAGATCACTTCTCTTCCGACAAGCGTTCTGTGTAATGCAAACTCAAATCATCCCCCTCCTCCGCCCGAGCACCTCTCCTCACCCGCCAGGAGCCGTGGCATGTCACGGCTGCGGCATGGCTGCGACGTGCGCCGCGCCACTGCGCTGGCAGAGGGTGCAGCGTGCATTGGACACATCACTGACACCTCAAACCGTACAGTTATTTTCCAGACTCAGCGTGTATTTCTCCACAGGATCAGTTTCTGGGTGATTCTCAGGCAAGTGAAGAAAAAGTTACGAGTCTCACACCCTGTATTTCAGCACATAATTCAGAGTGCAGTTTTTAACAAAACTCCCTGCTGCATCACCCCAGCTAAGCGAATAAATTATTTGATTGCATTCTTGCAGAATTCCTGCTGCTCTCCCCCTGAAGCTCGCCCTGGGAAACGCGGCGGCAGCAGGCGTGCGCAGGGCTCGGCGGAGCCACCGGGGCGTCCGCTCGCAGCCAGGCGAGGGGAGCAGCGTCGGCGCAGGCTGCTCGCGAGAGCATGAGCCTGAGGGAACAGGAGCAGGGAGGAGAAATTCCCGCTGACACTTCTCTTGTGTAAGGAGCTCAGAACCCTCTGAAATAATTAACTCTGGTTTGTGAGATGCCTGCAGCCCAGGCACAGACATGATTGATCTCCTTTGGTGGCTGGGGAGGTGCAGAGGCCCTGATTCGACAAGTCGCAAACTTGAGACACGGGCACGTGATTGCCTGCTGCTCGCCCTCCTGCAGCACTGCACCGCTAATAAAATAAAGCTTCAGTCCCATCCTCCTGACTGCCACCAGGTTCCCTTGTTCAAACAATAACGAAAATGAATGTTTCATCGGGCAGAATTTATATGAGGTCAACATAAAATTGCTTTCTATATAAACGAGCTTAAAGCGAGATGATTTTTAGATGAAAACCCGTTTGCCGTGCTGGGTCTCAGTGCTACGCGCGCCAGGCAGGAGTGCCAGCCCAGCTCAGCCACTATTTACCTAACCCACCTGGAGCACAAAAAATGCTTGGAATGGGAATTGCACAGAGGACGCAGGCTGATGAAATGCGGATGCCAGCTCGTGACCTCGGTCACCCCTTAGAGCACAGCAACATCAGGGACGGCTCAAACACGGGTGCTCCGCTGGGTCTCCAGAGCAGGGCAGTGCTGGCACGCGCAGCGCTCGCACCAGCACCACCGGCTGCCGCACGGAAAAATAGGAAAGCGGTCGGGGGGGGGGG
>VXAL01002605.1:12973-23227 GCA_013399475.1 Chauna torquata
GGGGGGGGGGGGGGGGGGGGGGGGGGGCATGTCCTCCTGTATTGTGCGGGGGGTTGGGGTGCCACGGCCCCCCAGCAGCACCCGCTGCTCGGTCCTGCTGCTGCCCCGCCACGGGGCCGCGTCCCCGGGGAGAGCCATCCTGGCCCGTTAGAAAAGCCCGTTAAGGAAGCGCTTTCCTGAGCACTGCGTTTCATCAGCCTCCGGTCTGGAGCCCTGCCTCTCTGCCAGCCCCGAGGACGAGGCGCTGACATTTTGCTTTTGTTGTTTCATGCGCTATTACATCCGAGGATCCTTGCAGGGTTAGAAGTGAGACACAATCCAAAAAGCGTTGTAATGACTTCTCAGTAGAGAGCTCAAGAGAAAATGAGTTTCTAAAATTAAACCAGCAAAATGAGAGAATGGAATATTTTTGCATTGATTTCATTTCCATGAATATTTATAAAACTTAGTTTANTTAATAATATTAAATAAAAAAAAAAGAAAAAGAGTACTGGGTAGGAACTGCTGCCTGCATCTCCCTTTCCCCACCCAATTGCAAAGCAAACATGAGAAAATGCTTTAACAGCCACTTCTGAGCTTCAGCAGTTGCGTGCACCTTGCAAGAATCAGGGACTCGGCACCTGTCCGGGAGCCGGAGCAGGCAGCCACCGAGCCAGGGTGAGGTGAACTCGCCACGGAGCCTCACAAAACCCACGGAGTTCCTCGCCCGTCGTGACAGCTCCCGCTCAGTGCCCCGGCCGCAGCGGCGTGGTGCCGGGCAGCGGTGCCGGCCCCGTGCAGGGAGCTGCGGGGCCGGGGCTCCCTGGGGGTCCCTCCCGCCTCAGAGACCACCAGCACGCCAGTGCCCCCGCCTCACACGTGCGGCAGGGGACAGAGCGGGGACCTGAGCTCGGGACGTGGCTGCGGACACGCGCGATGCCAAGTCGCCGGTCCTTGCGAGCGCCGCGCGCGCCGTCCCCAGGGCTGTGGGAGGCGACGCTCAGCACGAGCGTTCACCCACCGCTGGCCCCGCCGCTCCCTCACCTCCCCATGACGGCCCCCGGGGCCCCATAGCAGTGACCCCCGCTGGCCGCGGCTGCTGGGCACCGTCCCCACACGACGTGACGTCCCGTCCCGGGAGCGGTGGCTTCTCACCCCACACCTCCCACGTCCCCAGGGCAGCGAGTGGCAGCCGCCGCCGCCCCGCCTGCGCCCCAGCTTCGCCCTCTGCCTTCCAGCCCCTTCCCTCAGGCCAAGCAGCTTTTTCCGCCCATTCCAGACATTTGCCTGTGCTAATCTTAATTGGCAAATAATCGCTACAAATTGAATTGCCATTCAGCTCCTCCCACGCCTGCCTATTAACTGCTGGAGTCAGCAGGCTCAAAGCACCCGGTAAAGCTGTTCTGCTCGAGGGGCTCAGCCGGCTTCCAAGCTCCAGCACTCGGTCCATTGCACCGGGCTTGCCCACGTACACAGATCGCGTGGCAAGGACCCGCCAGGTGCCCCGGCCCCAGGAGGACCCGGGGCGCTTCCCGGCTCTCAGAGTGCGCGGCACGGCCCCTCTGAGGGACCCAGGCCCTTGCCGGGAGCACCCAGGACACTGTTTACCATGCCCAGACAGACCAGTGCAGCTTCACAGGGCTGCAGAACAAATATTCTTATCCCCTTCTGCCGGCTACAGATATTCTTTTCTCCTTGGGTCCAAGGCTTTCCAGCCTGGCACTAACTGTATTTCCATGCCTTATAATGCAAAGTGCTTCTCTACAGATCCTCTGGAGTACGGCTGAGATGAAAAAAAAAAAAAGTGGAGGTGCTAGAATTTATAGATTACAAAGGAAAAAGGATGAAAAAGTGCAAGGAGACAGATACGTTGTCAAGGCAACCACCAACTGCAGGAGTGACAGAGACCAAGGGGAAGCAGCAGGAAAGGAGGGGAGAGAAAGAAATGAGTGCACTTGTGGCTCGTGGCATTTTTACACCAACGTGCCCAGAAAAGCCGGGTGAGTCGCTGCACCGTTAGCCCAGACTCATCGGGGGAAACGCAGTTCCCCCGTGCACAGCTCCACAGGGGCAGGAGTGGGTTTGCAAATGGGTTTTGCAGTAGCTTTTAAAACATCCCTGCTAGGAGGGAGAGGGCACAGACAGGGCCATGCCCACAGGGTGAGGACCCTCGGCAGCCCCCGGGGCTCTGGTGCAACGGCAGCCGCGTCCCACCTCAGCGGGGACAGCGCGGGGGGCCTGGCACAGCAGCGTCCCCATGCCACGTGGGACGCGACTGCGTCTGGTCCCCTGGCCCAGTGCTCTGACGGCAAGAGGTCAAGATTCCAGGACAGGAAAATGCAGTTATCTGGGGGGCCAGCACAGCGGCGTTAATTGTGCAAAATGTCAAACGGTAATTAGAAAATGAGCAGCTCTCACTGCTCAGTGACACGTAGCATGGGCATTTCTATTTTCAGGCCTTAACACAACTTATTAGAGTCAAAGTCTAATTAATGCACAACACTGTCGAGCCAGCGGTGGAGGGTGACCCAGATTTCACCCATCCCTAAATGCCACTCGCTTACAGGAAGTTTTTAAACTTTGTTCACGCTTCAGACATGGATCAGAAGGAGCCGGCTGCTGAACGCCCTGGAGCAGAGCCGCTCGTGGGTTCCATCGCGCTGCACGGGCTGCCCCTTCCTGCTTCATCTCCACGGGGAAATGAAAGTAATGATGTGCTCATGCCATCGGGGTGGAGCTGGTGGAGACACCAGGCAGGGGGAAGCGCTGCAAAGGTGGGCACAAGCATTCCCACGTGGGGCCGGTCCCTGCAGTGATGCCGTGACACCGTTAGCCCCGGGCTGGGCACCACCCAGTGAGGCCACCCAGGCCCTGAAGCGGTCCCACACAGAAGGATGCTGTGCCCGGCTGCCGTCGGCACGCAGCACGGGAAGGGGCAGAGCCGCGTCCCCCGGCGCCCAGCCCGCAAGAGCAGCACCCCCAACCCTTCCTCCAGTTCCTGAAGCAACACCGCTGGGATGCCCGCAAAGCACCATCGCTCCTAAAATCTGTTTCCTGGCAGAGATAAGAGCTTAGCATAGCATGGCCAAGTCCCCACGGGCTGGGGGTCTCCCGCCCCCCAGAGCACCCCCCCAGGTCCTTGCAGCGCAGCCCGAGCCCCAGCCATGCACCCAGCCTGCAGGACCAGACAGGACCTTCGCACAGCCCCGGAGCAGCCGCCTGCACAGGGCGGGATGGAGCCGGGTGGGATTTCCCCAGCCCCCTCTGCAGAGGGCGCGGGGCGGAGGAGAGGCTCCGCACGTCCCTGCGCTGCTGCGGTTTGCTGCGCTCTGCCTGCCCTGATAGGGTCAGGGTTCCTGACAATATTTCCTGCAACAATTTTATGTCCTCCCCACGCAAATCCCTGGGGGTTATGAAGGGCACCCCAACCTGCTGCGATCCGTGGGGGGAACCCAAGCTGCTTTAATGCAGCAGGAGATCTCCTCTCTCACACTCAAGCAGCCTAACCCCTCCCCGAGGCTACACAGGCTGCCCCGGGAGCACCCCTCAGCCCCTCACCAGCTCTCTCCAGCTTTAGCAAGCAGTTTACAGAGGCACCTTGCCAACAGAAATGACTGCACATGAGGGCCTCAGGTGGCACGGAGGCTGCTCCTGTGTTTATCTAACGCTGAAGCTTTGAGAGCCTCCAGCCTCTGCGCACTGGGCAGAAACCACCCTTGGCACAGAGCTGGGATGGGTCTGAGACGCAGCCCCTGCCCGGGGTACGTGGCTGAGGCCCGGGGCACGTCTGCCTGCAAAACGAGCAGCCCCCGGCACGAGGAAAGGCAAGGGGAGGCAAAGCGACCTCGTGGTCCAGGAAGGCAGCCGTGGCCACGGCAGCGGACCTGCTGGCCTGGCACGGGAGCAGGGAGGGCACCTTCCAGTCCAAGCTGGACAACGCGGCAGGACTGCGCACGCGTGCTCCGGACACGGTACATGCTTTACACTTATTCATCTCCGAGACCCCCGACAGCGAACTCATCCCGCCGTGCCTTCAGCCGGGAGCCAGGACCGGGAGCACCCAGGGGCCGCGTGGAGCAGCCCCGGCTCCGCGCTGCTGCCCCGGGGCAGGGGTGCACCCGGCCCCGGCACAGCCCCGCACAGACAGCATCCTCCCCGCCGCGGGGCCTCCGTGCCCGGGCGGCAGCTCCCCCCCGAGCACCGTGTGCTCCGCTCAGCCGGTCAGCCCCTGCTCCGGCAGCCACCGCGTTTGCGCGGCTCTCCCTGCCGCGGCCGACGGCTCCCGAATGCTCCCACGCTATTTTTACCCCGCGGTCGCTATAGAAACTTCAGACCCGCTTGCCGTGATGCAGCCTCTTTCGGAAGCGCTGCATCACCGGCTGCCTGCTGCCTCGAATAACTCGCGGGGCAGGAGGCCGCTATTTTGGGAGCCCTGTGCTTCAGCACAGCCCCCCCCAGCTGGAGGTATCGCAGCCCTGCGGGACAGCCTGGCTTGGAAAGCAGAGGTAGGGAGATGGGGACAGACGGAGGGGGCATTTCAGGGCCCCAAGAGCCCATCCCCTGCACCCCAGCTAGTCCTGCTGCTCCCCATCCCCTTCCTGGGGGCCACCCTGTCCTTCTCTCCTCCATCTAGCCGCCCTACATGAGCTGTCTCCTTGTTTCTGTGTGTCCCTAAACACCAGCAAGCCCTGGCCTGACCCGGGTCTGCACGGAGAGAAGGCTCAGGCTTCTCTCCGCTCCCGCAGCAGCGGGAAGCTTTCTTCAGCAAGTCGTGCCCCGGGCAGGTCGGTCTGCCGAAGCAGCAAGCAGCTGTCTGGGGTTTTCTCTCCCCTCAGGCAGCTTCTAAGGCCAAGAAAGGAAATGCCACAGGTGGACCCCTCAGGAAGGGTCAGGGCCTAGGAGCTCACAGTGCTGGAGATGAGAAAGCAGCTGAGCAGGATTTGTCCCTTCTTCCAGGCTGCACCCAGCAGTGCAGCACACACAACATTCAGGCTCAGAATGAAACAGGCAGCATCCTTCTAAAGACGGGAGAGGTCTGCTGGTCCATGCGAGCATCCTCTCCTGCCCTGGAGAGCCTCTCAGCAGCTCCCCTTCCCCTGGCGATGCTGTGGGATGGGCAAGAGCCACTGGGACACGAGGAGCAAACCGCCGCCTGCTCCATCATTTCTGGTGCCCCCAGGCTGAGGGCGAGCTGCTGCCCTCCCGAGCAGGGACAACCTGGGGCAGCGACCACACAGCATCCTCGCAGTCCCTGCACCAGGACTGGGCTCCCAGCAGAGCCATCAGCCCCTCTCAGCCAAAGCCAGGGGACAGGCGGGGACATGGAGCCAGCTGTGCACAGCAGGCAGGCAGCGCTGCATGGCCACACCGGACAGTTGTGGCGGGGCTGTCACTAGCGGAGGCCATCATGGATATTAGCTAATTTTTCTCCATTACACAGCGGGAAGCTGGTACTTGCTTAGTTTTTCCAGAAGTCAGGGTCACAATTAATGCAGATGCAAACCCGCTCAGGTCTGAGGGGAGCCATCCAGGTGCAGTAGAGCAGCCAGTCCCCGCCGCCTGTGAACAGTGCAAGGAGCACAGCTGGTGCCAAGCATGGGGATGCAGACACAGCAGGGACCCTTTGCCCTGGGGCTGTGCCCCGCAGCAGCCCTGACCCCGAGCCACAGCGAAGGTTTTGCAGACCCATCATGGGCCCTCACCAGGAACACAAGGGCTCAGGGCCCTCCTGGAGCACCAGCGCCTGGAACAAGTGCACCTCGGGGCTGAAGCACAAACGGCTGCGAGTTACAAGCGCACTGAAGAGCTGGGACCTGCAGCTGCCCTTCCACAGGGCACCCAGACCCCCACGTGCCCAAGGCAGCCCCAGGCTCTGTGCCCCACTGAGCCCTATGGGTCAGGGGACATGGCCCGTGCTGGCCCATGGAGCAGCATTCGGGGGCAGAGCTGGTGATCTGCAAAACACCAGCGCTGAAAGCTCCTCCAGCACCTGCATCCGTCCCCTCCAGGGTAAGCGTGTTTATAAAAAGACGCTGTGCGTGGATGAGCTGGCAGAAATAGCTGTGCGCAGCCATCTCCGCGCAGTGTAAGGGATGATCACCAGCTGTTCTGCAAACGCACCCAAAATAGAGCCAGCGCCGCGCGGTCCCCAGGGAGACAGTCCGCATTTAGCTAAGCCCGCAGGCAGAGGCGAGGCAGCCCCCGGCAGCCCCTGCGCCCAGGGCAGGCTGCGCGGGGCTGGGGAGCTGGCGTGCCGGGAGCAGCCCCTGCCCCGGGCTCTGACAAGCCACCGGCTGCATTTGCTGCAGCTCCTCCCGTGGCTCCAGAAGCACTTGGAGTTGTAGCCACCCCTTGCCACCCTGTCCCCACTCCTACACCCGCTGCTTTGACCCCCTGGAGCAGCATTACAGCCACAGCAAAAATGCCCCAGGGACCACAGCTGCACCAGGCACACGCCAGATGTCCCATTACTGTCCCTGTAAGCAGCTCTCTCCTCCTCCAGGCTGGGCCAGGCTCTAATTATAACTTCAAAAAGCTGCAATAAACTGACCAGAGCTGCCTGCTTGTCTGCAGCGAGGTCACTGGAGTGTTCCAACAAGCACTCGACATCTCCGCTGTCCTCTTCTGCATCAGTGTGTCACCTCTTGTGCTCCCAGCAACTTCACAGGGTTCAGGTGTCCGGAAAGCCACAGGTTGGCTTTGTCCCGCTGTCACTTTCCCTCCCCACAGGCCAGTCTGCAGACCTCAAGGACAAGGAGAAAATAGCTGGGATGGAAAGCCCTACGCTCAGTTTGCCCTGGGGAAAGAGTGGCCCCAGAGCAGGTCCTCTCAGCAATTGGGTTCAGCTGCAAGGCTACAACGTCCCAGCCCTCTTCCATTTCTCTTTCCCTGGTATTTTCCCTTTTCCTCTGCCATCCCTGCCTGGATTTCTCCTGGGCATCCTGCAACACAAGGCACAAGCTGGGAACAAGCCCATCACGAGCCACTCCTCAGTTCCTGGAGTAGCTTATGGGGTCCTGGCACACGGCAGACACCAGTTCTGGGGCTGGAAGTGCTGGGGAGAGACATGGGACACCCAGCCGGGGGTGCCCTGCATCTCACCCCAGCGTTTCCAGCCGAGCCCCCCGCTCTGCACAGCCTGTCCCGGGGCTGCTTCCAGCCCCTGCACCAGTGCTGCAGCTTCTCCCCCAGCAGCCATCGCTGCTGGCCCCCTTGCCATGGCACCCCCGGGATGCTGAGTGGAGGAGGATGAAGCCAGGATCTGGCATCGATCTCCTCCCCAGGAGGACCCGGCCCCCCCAGGATACCTGCTGGCAGCACTTCCTGGAGATCCCTGTGCTCACTGCTCCCTGCCAGCAGCGTGAAGCCACAGGATGCGCTGAGCTGGCCCTGGCAGCACAGGCACAGCTCGGCCCCACTGCCCTCACTCTCCTGGCCAGCACCACCTGCATCTGTGCTAGCAGAGAAGTGAGTGAGACACACTGATGCTCCTGCAGCAGAGATGACTTCAAAATGCTCAGTCCAGAAGGACAGGGCTGAGCTGAGATGACAGCACTCTCCAGGCATCTCTACACACCCCTTGGTCCAGCCAAGCCCCTTCACCTCCACGATAAACCAAGGAAGCAGCAGGAATATGCAGCCAATACTCCTATGTAGCCAATCACTCATTTAACCAAAATCTCCCACTGTAGGCACATCTCATTTCATATTCAAGCAACGGTGCTTCGCACTCCGAGCCTGGTGAACTGGCACTGGGTACACAGTGCTTGTCTACTGGGCCAAGGAGCCGCGGCTGGCCCTGAGGTGGGGGTCCGGCCAGGAGCCCGCTGTGCCCCCCTGCCCCATCGCCAGGGAGCACACTGCAGCCCGAGGAGCCACGTGGGCATTACTCAGCAAATCGTTATGAATAACTAATAGCACTGAAAAAAATGCAACCTGTGATAATGTGTGAATAGGAAAGGGGTGGCACATCTCCCTTAATCACTCATTATGAGTTACTCAACAAAATAGGAAGCAGAAGGCAAACAGAAAAGTTCTGTGTGGAAATGGAGTGGGCTGTAACGAACGCTCGAGCCCCATCCGCAGGGCATCCCCGGTGTGATCCCAGCAGCACAGCCCGGGCAGACAGCACTGCCAGCCCCGACAGGGCTGCCGACGCCCAGCCCCGCTCTGAAATGCCCCGTGGGCACCCCACGGGCAGCCCCGGCCCTGGGCAGCCCTGCCAGCAGTTCCCCTTTGGGCAGATAACCGATGGGCAGGTGGAGCCGGCATCGCCACGCAGCACGGCGGGGCTGGGCACGAGTCCCGTGCAGGCAGGGGGTTGTCAGCTCCTCGTCTCTTGCTGCTGACACCATCTCCTAATGGAGAGGAGCGCTACTGGGAGGAATAATTAGAGCCTGGGGGACATCATGCGTGACTCACTGTGTCTCAGCAGCCCTCTGCCTACAGCCACGGCCAGCTCTCCATGCAGCAGCTGATGCTACGCGCTGGAAACAGTGGCCCCCTCGCTTTGAAACAGCCCTGCTAAATCTTTCAGTGGAGCCGCTGGCACAGCTCCCCCAGGGGAGCACCACACATCGGGCAGGTGGATGTGGCCACCTCCAGCCCAGGCCCCTCCGCATGGGCACCTAGCTCGAGGTGACAGCTTTCTGCTGTTCTGGGTGATTTGTCACCCTTCCTCTTTCCTTCAGTGCTCCTTCCCTGATGCGATTGTACCCTATCCTGCCCTTAGCTCCAAAATCACCAGGGCAGGCGGCTGCGTTTCCTCTTGATCCAGCACAGGAATGCCTGCTCCACGCTGGGATGCTGCAGCGGCTTTCTCCAATGCTGCTATCAGGAGCAGAAGGGAGAACAAACCCACACTCCTGGGGAGAGTGTTCTCATCCTGCCAAGGCAACTTCTGTGATTCTAAATTTGTTTTGTATGTAGAGCTTTTCTACAAATAATCTGGTGTGCATGCATCTGTGAAAATCAATGGACAAACATTTTCAGAGCTTATATGGCCCATTTAGCAAGTTACTGAGAAGTCTTTGCTTTACTTGGTTTAATAAAGGAGCTGCCATAAAGTTTTCCTAAATGCTTGCTAATGTAATAAGATCTACTTCATTTTTCTGCTGGCTCTGACTATTACTGTTATTATCATCTTTTACCAAAGAAGGCTACAATTTTAGATTATATTTTAGTAATCACAAGAGAATTTTCCCCTAACATTAATCTAGCTTCAGAGAGAATGCTATGATAAATACCACTACAGGCAGCAGTAGCCTGCTAAATTACACGCACAACGTTGTGGTTGTCATGCATTTATGACCATTTCCCCACCCTCTAGCCAATTACCAGTTTCTGCTGGGACTACTCCTAAAGAGCCAATCTTCTCCGCAACCGTGGAGTAAAACAGGCTGGAGGCAGCAGAAAAGCAGTTTTCTGCCTGGATGAGAGATTCAAGGACCACAGACTTCTGCCCCAGTGAAGGTCCATGGTCATGGTAACTTCTCCCCAGACACCAATGGGAGTTTTCTGCCCTAGAAAGCAACACACAGCTTCTGGCTGTGCCACCAAGCAATTTGCTGACCCCACACGTGCATGCAGACCACAGGACAACAGCGTCACTTCTGTCAGAGGGACCTCAGGGGTCTCCAGCCCGACCCCTGCTCCGGGCAGCTCTGGCTGCGGGCTCAGACCAGTTTGCTCGTGGCTGCGTCCCCTCGGGCTTTGACAGCCTCCAAGGATGGAGACAGCACAGCCTCTGGGCAGCCCGCTGCGGTGCTGGGTTGTCCTCAGTGGCACCTGGGCACCGGCACACACGCGGGGCACAGCCCACACAAGGCGCAGCACACCGGGGAGCACAGGTGGCACAGCTCACACCCGACACACGGGCACGCAGATCCACACACAGACACCCCCTGCACGTGGACACACCCTTGTACCTGGGCACACGTGTGCCAGGACAGACACATGTACGCATGGGGACAGTGCATGCTCAGACACCTGGCACGCACCCACTCACACGCACAGCTCTGCGTGCATCACCCACGCACACAACCTGCACACAGGGACAGACGTCCAACACGCGTGCACACGCACACAGACCTCCGCACTCAGGACTTGCGCGCACACAGCCCCGCGCTCACACGCACGCCTGCACAGCCCCGCACACCGCTCCGCGGGCGGGGACAGGCGCGCACGCATCCCGCCCCCGGACACACGCCCCCGCCCTGCCCACGCGTGGACGCGGCCGGGCCGGACGCAGAGCCGCCCCCGCACGCGGACACCCCC
>VXAL01002608.1:19769-34155 GCA_013399475.1 Chauna torquata
TCATGGTCACCTTGGCAGAGATATCTGCTAATTATCCTCTGTCAGTCAGTCATTTAATTTACATTGTATGAGTCTCAAAGGACTCTCCAGCTAACAGGTCTGATTTTGAGTTATGTAGTCTTTGTTACACAAAAAAAAGGCCTTTCTCTTTTACTTCTGCCCTTCCTTCTCTGTTTTATTGCAATGTATGCTGTTTTGGATTTGGGGTATCTTTTTTTCAGTGGTACTTTGATACTGTCATCCAGATGCTGCTACTTGAAATATTGATGTTCTTCCAAGCTTTCCTCCTCTGTTTGATAAGCTGTATTTCCTGATGTGCTCACTTAGCTTCTGCATAAAGACAGATGTTCTCCAAGTGTTCTAGTTAATTTTCTTTACTGATAGAAACATTTTCTGAAGCAGTGGATCTTAAACCACTTCTGTGCTTGTATAAGCCGATTCTAGCTGTTGCATTGAACCAGATAGGACTCTTTCAGTTGGAGCTAGCCTAAACATCTAACTCAGCCTTCAACAAACATTTAATTCCTTCTCACAGATTTAGCCAACCAGTCTAAATAATATTTGCCGAAATTGCAAGGTGTTCATAAACACTTTGTAAATAGAAAAGATTCAATTCATTCAATTGTTGTATGTAAGCTTTGCATATTTTGTGTGTGTGGATATGTATTCAGAGTTATACTCTTCATTGTTTTCACCTAGTGAAAATGCAGTAAGCAAATGCTTTAGCATTTGTTTACGGTTATGCAAACAGTGTTCCTGGTTTTTGATTTTTTCTGCTGTGGAATTTCTCCCCCATCAGAAATGAAGTTTTCTGCAGTAGTGAGATGTGCTGCAATTATATGGGCTATTGAACATTATAGAGCGTATCTGATAGGAGTTAAGTTCACTGCTGCTGTTGATTTCAGTAGCTCCTGCAATGTTTTGTCTCTAATGTCAAGCTGAGTAGGGGAGAATGAGGGACTTAATTTAGTTTAATACCAGTCAGAGTGTTGGGGAAGCTCAGTCTGACATGAGTTTCTTCTCACAAATTGCATGGGAAAAGACGATGCCTTTTAAAGGGCATATTGATTTAATATCGTCACCTAGGTGCAAATTAGTATCTTGATGTATTGATGTGTCATTAGATGAAAATTGCTATAGTTTCTCAAGCACCTCAGGAGAATATTCCACTTAGTTAATGCTGTTGTGTCTTGTCTTTCTATTACTCAAGGAAATAATCTCCACAGAGTCTTTAGCTTGAACTTGTTTGTGATGGCTTCCAGGCTGGGAATGTTTATCTTTTTGTAACAAAGAAGGGGTAGTGAAGGGCAGAACCCACATGTTCAGACTCCACTTGGCACAAAAGGAGTGGGGAGATCCACTCAGGGATCAAATTCTGTTTTATACTGCTAGTGAAATCACAATCAACAGAAGGAACTCTTGGACTACACAAAAGTACAGAGACAGTTCTACCTTTCTGTGTCTGTTATATGCATGTCACACTTAGTGTCTTGTGGTTCTGCTGCCAGTTAAGGAATGCAATCTGAGGCTGGATGGCATGTCAGCCATGCTTGGTATCTATCCCTCTTTCTTCTCCTCTCCATCCTTTCCTCTGAGTGTCTCCCCATACCATTGGAAAAAAAATATAGTGAAGGCTACTAAGTAAAAAAGATACTCCAGTGGCTGATTGCATTACGGAGGTGATCATGTTTCCCTCCCATCTCTCTGTAAAATATCCCATTACTCATGCCATTTCGCCCTTCACCTGTAATGGAGTCTTCTCATCCTCTCCTGCTGAGATTCCTCCTCCTTTGTCAGAAAATAGCTCCTTGTCTTCAGGGTCCTTTCTTCTACTTGAGCAATAATGATTGCAGTTATTTATTCAAAGCATCTGAACTGTGTCATTTCAATTGTAAAAGCAAGGTAATGGTTTGTATTTGTTTCTTTTATCTCTTTCAAATCTTAAAATAGTGGTCTCTAAGAATTTTAAAACATAACAATGCAGCTATGCAGCTATTCTATGTATTCAGCTTATGTATATGTATTACAGTTTATATATGACTGCTGTATAATGTGTATAAACTCTGTGTGGTTTTATGGACAAAGCCCTGCCCTCTGTTGTAAACTAAAATCAAAATAGCACGCATTGTGTATGTACAGTGCCTTCTCTACTCAGAGAAGAAATCTAGGAGACTGTTATCTGGAGGAAGGGAGCGTGTTCAGTACATGGTAATTTTCCATTTTGTACTATTCAGTGCATATTTTGGCAATTCCTTTTCATTTTTTTGATGCTGCTAGTCAGTCTCTGACATTTGTTTTCCTAGTGTCATAACCTCAGGCCTGGAGGCTTAACTCACATTGCAGTCAACTGTCATCACTCAGTAACAAAAAAACCTTCCTGCTTAAATGGGTAAACATTGTTGAACAAAATGTGTTGGGCCTCTTAGACTTCAAAGTAATGCAAGTTGGAGGTGGCTCATTGACTGTCCGACGAACTGCAGAAAACCAAAAGCAGTGTCAGCAAGCTCTTGTGTGTCTAGGGCAAGTGAAGACAGATCTCTGATTTTTGCCTGAGACTGTTCTGTTACAACTTTGACAAAGTCAGTTGTGCTTACCAATGTAAGTATGTTTTATCAATTATGTATATAGTCAAACCACAGCATATGTCATTTGACCGGCATAGAGCCAGTCTATATTCAGTAGTGCCCAGAGACAGGATGAGAGGCAATGGGCACAAACTGAAACACAGGGGGTTCTGGCTCAACATGGGGGGGCACTTCTTCACTGTGAGGGTTACAGAGCACTGGAACAGGTTGCCCAGAGAGGTTTTGGAGTCTCCTTCTCTGGAGATATTCAAAGCCCACCTGGATGCCATCTTGTGCAATGTGCTCTAGGTGATCTGGCTCAGCAGGGGGGTTGGACTAGATGATCTTCAGAGATCCCTTCCAACCCTGCCGATTCTGTGGTTCTGTACAGCTTACAACCAGAGTTGTGAATGGCTCAGTAGTCTGGTTTCTAAGGCCCATAGCTCCCTCTGGGTTGTCCTCTTTCCCTGGAATGCCTAAGACTCTTCTGAAAAAGTAGACAAATAGGTATTAAATTATGTGAGACTCCCAATTCAATGCAGAATCATCAGAGTTCCTCTTTCTTTTCACGCAAACCTTTATGGTCCATTCAGTATGTAGTATATATCAGCTTCAGGATTCTGAATTGTTCTTGAATAGTGGCTGGGAAGTAAGGCACAGGATGGCTCTATTAAGCAGTCTGTTTTACAGGCAGGGCTCGTCACTTACAGTTAACAAGAATTAAAAGCTCTGTGGTCTGGCCTACAGTACATTGCTTGCAGACGATATATCAAGGATTTTTAAGGTGAACTGAGTTTGTTACCATCAATAGAAATATGCTTTTCTGTTTATTTTCTGAGCAGATATCTTTTTGCTGATAATTCTGGAGCCTCAAAAGTTTTAGTTGTAGTGGTCAACACTATTTTATCTGTACAGTTAAACTGTTGAATTCAATCATTAGCTCTACGCATTAACGTTCCTGAGTATGTGAGATTGTAGTTGTGCTTCTATGCTGCCTTTCAGAAATAGTGCAATAAAGAAATGTGAAAGACATGATCTAAACATGATTCCTCTGAGTAGCTTTAGAGAGTTGTAAAAATAATGTTATTTTGCCTTCAAACCTTTTTAAGAAACAAACTCCACCACAAAACAGGGCAGACGTCATAAAGTAGTTGGATACTGGGAGAACCAGTTGTATCTATTTCAGTTTACAAGACTGGCAATGTTTGTACAGGTCTGATATAATGGATGCTAGGACTTGAAGTCAGTGCTGTAGTAGACATAAATAACAAAAATAGTAAAGAGCAGACTTCTGTTTTGTCCTTCGATTAACTTTTTCTGATTATTGTGAATGCATTCATTTGAAAGTTAACCTATGACATTTTAATGTCTTTTGCCACAAAGTTTATAGTATGCCCATATGTTGTTTCATATTCTGCAGTGATTATTGAATGAAATTCACATGGAATTGTGAAAGGTAGCTTTAATTGCTTCTGTGTTTGGATGTGTTTGCTGAATGGCAAAGCAGCGGTAAACCGTAGGTTGTTTTAGAGCATTTGTGTAGATAAGCTGATTTTCAGCTATAGAATTTGTTTGAAAAGATCGTTTTTTTCATTTTCTTTTTGTTTGGGTTTGTCATCAAATCAGATTTTGTAGGAGTGTGTAGATTCATCGTTTACAAATTGACTTTGCGTGCAAGGATATATTCTCCAGATACATGTTTTAATGTTTCTTTATATCAACAAATACTTGTAGTGGCATCTTTTTGTAATATCCTGGTTCTGCTCATTAGTCACAGTCTAACGTTTGTCTCTCATCTCTTTATTATAATTTCTAAAATCAGTTAGAATTTGTTTCCTGAAAATTTATTTATGAATTTTTGGTAGTGCAACTCAATCACATAAATGGGATGCCAAAAGACAAACACAAATGATATGAAAATACCACCAAAATAACGTCTAAACAACTGAATGACATTCGCAGAATACTTTCCAAGACTTGCCCAGCTCTATCTACAAATAATGCTGAATCCATTTATGTTAATTATATGTTGGCTAGTTGAATTTAAATTAATACAATAATTTAGTGTTTGCCACGTATTTGCTCAGCTCTTTTCTTTAGTTTTCATGGGATTTGTATGAAATGTATATTTAACTCAGACTAATGTGGTAGTGGTGAAACTTCCCTTTGTTTTCAGTATTTGCCTACAAATTTGATTTCTACAGTCACTGGCATGAGAATATCAATGAAAACCAGTAACATAGATTGGAGTAATGAAACAATGAAAAGAATTGTTTTATTATTTCTTTAAGTTTCTCAAGTAATTTTGTTGATAATTTGTTGGAGTTGAAAATAATTTTTTCCTATTTGACACTAGTTGGCCCACTAATTTTCCACACTAATTGCCAGGACGGTTTTTCATATGGAGCTGTCCAGTATGCACGGCCTGTGTGTGGTCCGGGGCCTCTTGCTGATACTGACTCTAAAAGTTCCAGTCAAGATTTCTCTTGCTCAGGAAAAACGCTACTCTTCTTTTTACATATGCTGGATTATCATCTCCCAAAACCTGTGGTTTCAAATATCCAGATTTTATTCTCCTGTCACTCACACTTGATATGTAACTTTTTTTCCTCAATTTGAATAGGAGGTAGGAGCTTAGACATGTCTCTTTCTTTTATGTACATTGATGCAATGACTTTCCAGCTGATTACACCATGTAAATAAGCATTTGTTTAATCACAGAACACAAAGGGCATACAGAAAGGATGAAATGTCTCTACAAATTCTGTGCAGTCTCTTTCTCACTGTAAAATAGTAAATGTTGGAAGTTAGACGTACTGTTTATAGTTGCCTTTGGACAACTGTGAAGTATTGGGGAGTTTCAAACTAAAATAATAATTATATACTTGATTGGTATTAACTATAATGATTAAATCTATAAACTCAGTCGTGTTCTAATTTTATTATAGCGTGTTTTCGTAATGAAAGATCTTTATGCAGAGACCTTGTACAGATTATGTAATTATCACTATTAAAAGGCAATGATGCTAATTTTGTTAGAGACCCACTCAACTTCAAGTTAGCCACAGAGCCATGGAAGCTACTGTTCATAGGTTCCGTTTGCCTTGTGTCACAGCTACAGTTGAGCTATTTGTTAGACTTGTTGTGGTCTACCCTCCAAATTATACCTCTTTTGAGCTGTGAAACCTTAAGAGTATCAGAAGGTACATCTGCTTTTGTAGTTCTCTGTGGTAACAGCCTGGTTTTGTTGGTCCAGCTTTGAGGATGAGGTGGACCAGATGCTCTCCAGAGGTCCCATCCAACTTAAGTTATTTTGTGATTCTAGGATATACATTTGGTGCCTTAGTCCCTTCTCCTGTGTAAACCTGTGCTAGTGACGAAAGCAGTCTTGGCAAGATAACATCTTTTAACAAAACGCGTCCAGCCCTCAGAGGAGAAGTTTAGCTTTCCTCTGATGCGTGTTTCTGATTACGCATACCCTAATTTTTACTGAACTTTAATGTTCCATTTAACCAAGTACCTTCTACCCATGAACTGGAAAACCAAAATCCAAGTGGTTGCAGTAACTTGTGCTAAGTTGCTCAACTTAAATGCAGCAATTCAAGAGCAGCCACAGGACAAAGCTTCCATGGACTTCACTGAGAACAGGTTCCTATACTTTGGTGTGTCTTCTCCTGGAAATAATGATGATAGTAAAATAAAGCAATTCACCATCTTTGAAAATGAGATTTATAGTGACCAACAATTCCTACTAGCAATTAATGTGAATAAGTTGTGTAAATTTCATCTTTAATTCTTAGTGCAAACGATTGTAATAGCTTGTAAAGCTGCTTGGCACTTAACTCTCCTTGTAAGTGTGGAATACTTGTATTGTGTAGGACTGTGTAAATGATCTCTTTTTAAAATGAAAACATCTTTGAAGATGCTGCATGAAGAAAATAGTTATGAATATGCTAAAATATGCATACGGGGAATATAGCTAGAGTGATAGCTATGCCAAAAGGTATTTCAGAGACTGATATTTGAGTGAATTTTCACTCTGTGTTTGCAAATGAAATGATACTTCGTGGAGGAAAAAAAAAAAAGGAATTGGATGGGGATTTGAGGACATGGATTTGCACAAATGAGTGATTTCTGTTACTTGCTAAAAATCTGTTGTTCGGCTGTTGATCGTTTGTGCTGTTTGCTGGAGAGGATGCTTCCCGCCTTTAGTGCAGACAGCTCAAATTACAACTCTGAATCAGTACTGCTGCTGGAAGTACAGGAACTTGGTGGTAGAATGAGACTGTGGTAGATGATGTAGAAAGTTAGATAGCAGCTTACAATTTTGGGAAGGTGTGTTTGATTTTTCACAGAATCAAAAAGAAATCTGTTCTCTGGCACTCCTAGTTACTAGGGGCAGTGAAGGACGTGAAAGTACACCCAGCTCCTCAGGAAGGGAAATTAAATGAATCAGTGAATTCACACTGTAGCTGCAGGGTCCTGGCTGTACGGAGAGAATGCAAGTTGAATTTGCCACAAAAGGTTGTATTATATAATTCAGTTAGGTATATCAGATCCGACCAGTGTGCACAAGCACAAGGCATGAGGAGATGGGTTTATAACATGGTTTTGGTATTGGCCTTGGTATTACTGATTGGCTCCATGGAAGGGCTCACTAGCTACCTGAATAGAAACCAACTTCCCTGCTGTATTAAAAAAAAAAAAAAAAAAAGGNNNNAAAAAAAAAAAAAAAAAAAAAAAAAAAAAAAAACTGATTATGAATCAGGCAGGATTAATGGTGTGGGACTGGGTTTGTATGAAGAACACGATTTACAACTCTCAGCAAGGAAGCTCTGCAGGAAAAGTTTTGATTGCTGCCATTATCCAGAAAGATGGAGAGTGTATCACATATGGTCAAATGCTTCGGTAGATTCATTTCTTAGGGGTGGCTTAGGCCTTTTTTTGATGTATTTATTTAGGCTTAATTTTGATGTATTTAAAAAAAAACAAAAACAGAAAAAAAACCCATAGGACAGGGTGGGTCAGCATACATATGAAGTAAAGTCTTTTTGCCGATGGCATTTTGTGCTTGCTAGGAGCATGAAGGCAGTTTAGAAGATGATGCTTGTCTGTACTCTGGAGAGCACTTGCAGCTGTGTGGGCTACCACAGCTGTGAGGGAGGGCACTCATTTCTGGAGAGCTGTTCTCCCCCTCCGCACCTTGGTGCGCTGCATGGTTGGTCAGGCAGTGGCTGAGAAGGGTGTCCTGGACACTGCTAGGGAATTTACAAAATTAGATCCTACTACCCAACTTCTGGCATACTTCATCTTTGTAGCTAGTCTGAAATCCTCAGACCCTTGTGAGGATAACTGCAGCCTGAATGTGGTGTTAAAAATGATAAAAGGCCAGTCGTGTGCTACAATCACAGATGAGAGATGCAAGCTATGCTCCCAGGATATGATGGTGTGGTACTGAAATTCCACATTTAAATAAATGAATAAATAAATTGCTGACAGATTTCCTCTTACTTTTAGGTTAGAGCAGATTTGGAGGCTCACAGAATGAGAGAAATGTTTTCTGAATTCTTCATAAAGGATCTCTTGATTCTTCCAGGGCACAGAAAAAATTTTTACAATTATTTATAATCCAGTAAAATAAGTCTTATGGGGATTTTCAGTGATGGAACATATATGACATTAAAGCAGATTGAATCTTACTCTGTTTAGATTTACTGGCATAGAGTATAATCAAAGTATAGTTAACCAGTAGGGAGGAAATAGTTTGAAAAATAGCTTCATAGTTCACTGCTGAGGCTTTTTGAGTGTCTTGGTGATGACCCAAGAATTATGTATTTATTATTCTGATGCTAATTTAACTCCCCAAAAGAGATAGTGTATGAAGAACCATGCATACCAAGTTCCGTCTGATAGATGTTTGTTACCCTTGATATGTTTATGGTTTACTGGGTGCAGGGTCCTGTATGAAAGGCTAAAGGCCAGTTCAAACACTGTGTTCTTAATGTAGATGCCATTCAAATATGGCATTACACAGATTCTTCTTGGTGTTTATTTAAGTGGAGTTTTAGGGCCCTTGGAATTTTTTATGGTGTGTGAAGATTAAAAGTGGTGCTGTGGCCTACATTTCTTGCTAAATAAAACTATTTTAAATCAGTTGTTTTAGATTTAAGAATGTTTTCCTTATCTTATATTTTATGTATTTAATTCAAGTATTACTAATTCCTTTTTTGTCAGATATTAGCTGTGAAGCATACTGAGGAAAAATTTAATTCAGTTCCCTATATTTGGCTATTACGTTTCCATCCCATAAAACTAAATAGAAGAGACGAAAATTCCTCTTTTAAGCCTTATCGAACTGACTTGTATGTCAGTTATGAGTATACTGGGTAATTTGAAGTTCTGTCGTATCACAAGCTTCTCTAAATGTATTTGTTTTCCCTGGTGCGTATCAGATGGTTTCCATGTAGTAGCTGTTCCGTGCAGAATAGAATACTTGTTTTCAAATCAATTTAATTGTTCTCCCCTTTCTTTATCTTTATTTCCCTATGTGTATATATTAATATTCTTTATATTAACAAACACAAATGGAATTCTAACTTGAATTTTGATTACCTCAGTTCGGTTGTCACTGAGAAGTGAAACTGCAAAAAACAGCTGTAAGTTCACTCAGATTAGTTCAGGTTACAGCTTAGAGAATGTTCTCATAAATAAAATTTGGGAATTAAAAAAGATAATTTTCTAAAAGAGAATATAACTTTTAAAATAGCACTGAAAACTCTTCTGAATCAACCATGTTTACTATAAAAAATATTTGTTTTACCTGCTTGCGCTATACCATTGCCTTTATTTGCATTTTGATTCATAACTGTGTAAAACAGCCCTATGACAGCATATTTTTCTATCGGCTTCCACAAGAAAAAATTTAGGAAGTAAATATTTCTCTGTTAAAAATAGTGAAATATTAGTGTTTAGTGTTTAAAGCTGTAGATTATAAAGGTTTGTTTCACCAAGTTGTCTGATTACTTCTAGTGCATGCAGCTGAAGTAGACTGTTTATCACAAAAAGCAGTAACTGACTTCCTTGACAAGTGCAGTTTTTACTCCTTTATGGGCAAGTCTCAGGGAAAAATAGCTAAGTGGATACGTTATGGACCAAAATGCATGCTGTTTCACAGTAGAATAAACAACAGAAACATGATAAAAGTGCTTCAGGTTAAAAAACAAACAAACAAAAACCTAGTAACAACAAAAAAACAAGCTATATACCCCAGCCTTTCTGTTTGTGAGTCATGGAGCCACAAATGATTTATTGTGGAATTATTTTTTCATTTTATCTACAATCATAGAATCATAGAATGGTTTGGGTTGGAAGGGACCTTAAAGGTCATCTAGATTATACATATATTATCCCCCCCCCCCCCTTTTTTTTTCCCCCAAGACTGAGTCTGCTAATGTTTTCTTACATGAAATCTTGTTAACTGTTAATGGATTATTGTTTTAAGTGTCATCCACTGTAAACACTTTAGCCTAAACTGTGCAGAAATGCAGCTAAGGAGCAGTTTGACTTGCACATGCAAGTAGATATTGCTCTGGAAGGAGCTATTGTACAGGCTCAGATAAAATTCTCTTTAATTTTGTTGAAGTTGCTGGAGCTACACCTGGATTTTACTTCAAAGTAACACATGAAAGACATCTGAGACATTAGTTGTGAATTAGTTTCAAGATGGATTTGGAGTTTCTAAATCTTTGTGAGAGTTTTGTATGTATTTGTAATTATATGAAACCTATATTTAGTAGGCATTATTAAAGTTACATTCAGAAATGTTTCAGGAGTCATTTAAAATGTCGAAATTTATGAACTATTTTTTGGAATGCAAAGTTAGCACTACTTTTCACATGGAGAACTGGCTTTCTGAAATGATGAGGAAAAAAATATACCCATCAGAATCTCTCTCTCTCATATATATTCTGGAATGCATAACACTCGGGATGACATTCACTGATAAGATAACTTTCCCCCCTGCCCCACCGTGATCTTAGTGATGAATTGCTAACCTCTAAAGGCTGTGCTGGTCTTCTCTAAATGTCTAAATATACTTGTGGCAAATCTGATTTTTGGTCTTCGAAAGGATGGAGGATGTTGACAGATGTTCTTAAAATCTCATCTAAATATCTCATGAAAGGATATCCTGGCAAGAATCTCTGCTTTACGTATGTGGCGTTGCCTACTGCATCTTAAAACACTGGAATCAACTATACGAGCTATATATCCTCTATTCCTTTTATTATTTTTTGCCCTTAGCTGAAAACCCCAACCTGTGTTAGAAACACTTGTAACTAAAAACAATGACAAATGTGTGTATTATTAAAGAGAGCAATATGTGTATTGTGTGTATTATTACAGAATGTTATTATATACAAGTGCATTAAGAAAGTGCGTACCTCATTTATTATAAATGTGACACCGACATATGAGATCTTATGCTTATAAAACAGCCAGGTGCTAGACGCTGGTAATCATAGTCTGATATATTATGACCCTATATTGTAACTCACTACATTGGCTTCACATGCATTTAAAACCTATAGGAACATAAATAGTATCAAATGATATAAGTAGAAGCATATACTTTATTTTACAATTTATCACTAAATATATTTACAAGACACAGAGTTTGCTTTAGTGCAATACATAGTAATGTTGCATAAGTACAAACTGTTGAACTTTTCTAAAAACAAACAAAAAACAAAACTACAACAAAACCCAAAAAATCCAAACAAAAAGCCAAAACCAACCCCTCCCCCAAAAACAAAACAAAAGAAAGCACTTAACTGATGTTACAGCTAAGTATGTAAAGCAACAGTAATAACTGAGTGAAAATGCTAACAGCATTGTTACTTTTCATAAATGATTTCTAAAACAAACCAGCTTTACATATTCTGAGCTATCAACCCTTCTACAGTACTGTATCATGTTAAAATGATTTTTTTTAAAGCACATGTACTGTATGGCAGTCTTTCTGCAGATACTGATTTACCCTTTTAATACAAATATGATATTACCTTGGCAGTTTTGGAGAACAAAGTTATCTCAAGATATCAAACATCAGTAACAAACTCTAATAAGCACAGCTTCTTGAGAACTTGCTTGAACAGCATTTCTTCACAGTGATATTTATGAAAGGTTGGAAAAAGATTAGCATAAAATATTTCCATCCTTTTTCAGTTTTTATGCAAAAATCATTGTATTGGTAATTACAAAATTACAAACACTTCTGTAAGTAACTGCATCAGTAATAATGATAGAAAAAGTTATCAGTAAGATATCTATAATGAGGCTAGCATAAAATGATAGTTTGAAGAAAGTTAGGTAAATCTTTTCTTAAATAATAACATGGGAGGTAACTTAATTTAGAATAAGCAACACTGGTTTAACAGAAACAACTTAATTCAAAAAGCTATTTATTAATAAATGTTAAAGGGGTTGCGATGGGGCAAAAATCAACATTTTAAATGTTAGTGTATCATTTACTCTTAATCATAGTTTTGGCACTTCATTGGAACAATTACTTTAACAAAGACCAAAATGTGTAGAAAAGATATACAGCTCCTTGACATACCTTGCAAATATAGTACATAGGTACCAGCAAACACTGAAAACATAGTTAAACATTCCCACAAATTTGCACATGCATGCACTATTCAGACAACAGCACTGAATCTATGTTCTTACAGTGAAAGTCTTGCAATACTTGAGTATTTAGGCCATTTCTTCAGCAGATCTTGTTTCTGATTTAAGTCTTACAAATTCTTTAGCAACTTCATCATTGGTCCTCTGAGAAAGTATTCTGAGGATTGTTAACCCCGTCTCATCTACAAAGATGTTTCTGAGCAAGGGATACCAAGATGCACAGCTACCCTTCTCTGCTATGTTTTGCAGCTGAATAACCGTCATTCCTATAACACGATCTTCCCTAGCAAAGCAGTAGTCTTTCACGGAGAGGTGAAGCTCGTAGGCTCCTGGTTTATCTTCATTGCTCAAAATGCTGCAAGGATTAAAAATATGAATTTAGAACAAGTAGTTCAGTTTAATTCCCGTAAGGAATGAACATGCTTTAGAAGTCTTGTCAAAATTAAAAGAGTAGTGGTAGTTTCATTTTTTTTTTTTTTTTACAACAGATAATCGTTTAGTTTTTAACCTTCTACACATTAACCTTTCACAATATACTGATCATGTAGTCCCTCTTTCCACCGACCTGAACAGAAATGGAGAGAATTCATCAGTATCTGAACCACTGCTACCTTTCCCCCCAAAGTGCCTAAAATGTTAAACTACTTCCACAACCATCATAACCGTATCTTTTAGTCCACTACAAAAAATGCAAAAATATTCATACTGACACCCTTAAATCATAGACAGCTTTCATGTAGGTATTGCATGCTTTTTGTCTTTTTGATAATAAATATAATAAAAATAAGAATAGTATTTTTGACTTACATATTTTGCTCATTTTTTCCCCAGCTTAGTAATTCTGAAATGTGTAGGTAGAAGCAGCTTCTCTGCTCTTAGGTATCTATTTTCTAAATGTAACTTTTGTGCCTGCTGTGTAAAATCCTGCATCAATATTTGCTACTGCTTTTCTGTCCTTAGTTTTTTTGTTCTGGTTACTTTTCCCCCGTGAATAAGCACATAGTTCTGATAAGTCCTAAGTGAGTTTGCGCTGACAAAATATATTTCAGCTCAAATTGTTTTTGTTCATTCTGCCAAGTCCAAATTAGCATGAGGATGCCCAGTACTGTTTGCTCAAAATTCTGTTTAGTGTCTCTGAATACTGATTTCTAACGTGACACAAACAAGAAGTTGCATTGAGAAATTAATAGGAAACATTTCTTGTGATGACAGTTAAACTGTCATCACAACTTTTAAAATTACTGTTTTCATACTTTGTTTTAGCTTACTACTAGTGCAGTAAGTACTGTTCCTAAATAGAAAAAAAAGAAATTTTAACTATTCCTGTACTTTTGAAATGACAGCAAGAACCCTATTTTAGCATCTTTTATCCAGTAGATCCAAGATGTTTTAAAAACTTTCATTTAAACTTCAGAAAACAAACAAGAAGCTTTGTAAGCTCATTTTTAAGGGTAAAATTTATTCTCCTCCAAGGTATTTGGAGATTCTCTACACCATTTGAAAAACTGGCCTAAAAGCTATATGTAGCACACACAAGATGGCTAATATCCCCCCAGCCCTAGGGGCTAGTTGTATTTAGTTTAGAATTGTACCTACTGACAGGCCAAACCAAACTGCAGGAAGCGTTCCCAGTTATGCAATTACTCTAGTGGGAATACTAACGTAGCCTGCTTATGTCTTCATCCTGTCTGAAGTCAGTATTCGTTTTGCAGGTCACTGCAATCCCTTCAGGAGAGAAGCAGCTGTTATGCTCAATATCATAAATATCAAGGGGGCTTGTTTCCTAAAAATCACCAAGTATTTTATTTTATTCCTCCAGGACCTTTACTCATTGTTCTGGATCACATGAACCTACACAGGGCAGGGTAGCCCTCAGAAAGCAGATTTACAATATAATTCCATTTAATCTAAATATAAAAGTACCTCATAGACAACGTTAACCCTAGTGAGATGCAGTCTCACTTTCACGATTTCAGGTTGAGATGTATGTAAAAAGCAGTATTTAAGCTGTAATCAGAGAAAGGATCTGTGCATTTCCATAAAAGCAACACTGTTATAATCATTTGTCAAGCTTCAGAGAGACGGTACAGCTTTGAAATAACATCCAGCTCCTCTACAAAACATACTTCATA
>VXAL01002613.1:0-20684 GCA_013399475.1 Chauna torquata
GACCCCACCTGTAGTACTGTGTTTAGCTCTGGGGACTCCAACATAAGACATAGACCTGTTGGAGTGAGGCCATGAGCATGATCAGATGACTGGAACACCTCTCCTGTGAAGACAGGCTGAGTTGGGGTTGTTTAGCCTGGATAAGAGAAGACTCTGGGGAGAACTCTCTGGGGAGACCTCATAGCAGCCTTCCAGTACCTAAAGTGGGCTTACAAGAAAGCCAGAGAGGGACTCTTTATCTGGGAGTGTAGCGATAGGACACAGGGTCCTACAGTTTTAGTTTTTAAACTAAAAGAGGGTAGGTTTGTTTACATTAGATATAAGGAAGAAATTCTTTACTATGAGGGTGGTGAGGCACTGGAACAGGTTGCCCAGAGAAGTTGTGGATGCCCTATCCCTGGAAGTGTTCTAGGCTAGGTTGGACAGGGTTTTGAGCAATTTGGTCTAGTGGAAGATGTCCCTGCCCATGGCAGGGGGGTTGGAACTAGAAGAACCTTAAGGGTCCCCTCCAACCCAAACCGTTCTATGAGTCTATGATTCCATGATTCTGCAGGTGTAAATTTGTTATAGGATATTGGGATATGTTTCATGGCCAGTTCTGTGATATGCTAAATAAAGTAGATTTTTGTGGATGCTTCAAAACTAGATCATTTTTATGGTTGCTAGCTAAGTGAGCCTGCTAAGCTCACTGCTGATGCATCAGTAGTGCATCAGCTGCTCACTGATGCAGGTTCTGTCTTTCATTGTTAAGTTCCTTTTACCACCAAAGTTCGTCAACTCTATCAAACTCTGTCAAACTCATCATCTGTAAAAATAGTGGCATGTGATGTAATTGTTTCCCAGCTTCAAGGAAATTACACAAGAAAATGAAAATATCATCTGTTTATCTAAGATGAGATTTTATGAAATACTCATCAATATAATACTTTATTGACATTATTTATTATTTGTGTTGTGGTACTTAGAAGATGAGAGCACGGATCAAGGTTTTTTTTTTTTTTTTGATAAATGTGGTGTAAGATCCTAAAAAAACAGTACCTCTTCAAAAGAATTTTGAACAAAAATAGAAAATGTGAACACAAGCAGTTGAAGAGGTAGCACTCTGAGATGTTGTCTAGTTCAGTTTTGTTTCATGTTTCACAGAATAGACGCAGTTTTGGAAATCCTTACCGAAATGTTACCAGACAGAGAACTAGATTTCGGAGCCTAAGAATGATTTTACTCATAGTCTAAACAATTTTGAAAATACCGTAATGACTCAGAATTGTCACATATATAAATAGATAAAAGGTAAATCATCTCTGGTATGTAGAACCTATCAATTTTATTGAGAACTTCTTTCTGACCTGGAAATCCACATGTGGGTATTGAAATATGTTTCCCTTGAATTTGACAGTGAATTCAGAATTTCTACTGAAGAGAGAGAAAAAAAAGGAAAATATATATCCTTATTGCTAGGGAGGTGTTTACAGAAGTATGTCTTCTAATGCTTTGCAGAAATGATAAAAGCTTAACTTAACTTTTCTGGATTTCTTTGTTATTCCTACAATATTCCATTTTGCACAAAAACAAAAGGCAAATAAAATGTATGCTCCTTTAAATATTACCAGTCTCAAAAAAAAAATCTGTTATCAATTAAGTACATTTTTAAAACCTTCCACAAAAATTTGTTAGTAAGCACAAAGATAAGATGGAAAATATTCAGGGGCTCACAGAAAAGCTGCCTTAGACATTTACTGTCCAGCAGAAATACTTGAACAGCTATACAGTGATTATTAAATTTGTAAGCATACGCATCACTGCTCTCAGTCTCCTCAACTGTGAGTCTCAGGCTTGTCAATAGTTTGAAATTCTCTGAGACCAGTGCTATAGATCTGTGCTTCAGAAGACAGATTATCTGCCTTCTAGTCTAGCTTCTGACATGAAATTCCCAGCTTGTCTGGTGTCTAGCATGAGTAATTGTAAAGAACCAATTCTATGGTAAAAGACAGCAGAGCACAAAGTCATTGCAGGACAGACTTACTACCCTATTTAGAACTGGGCAGGAAACTGTTACCACCATGTAATAGCTAATATAATAATTTGACTGAAATACTCTTACCACAATATGGGCTCATCAGTGACTGCTAATGTTGAAGTTCTCTGATTTCACAGCTTGGCTAACGTGAAAACACCTGGGACACTGGGCTTACATTGGCCATGTATGAGGTAACCTACTGAGTCAACTGTACTAATCTCTTTAGGTTTCTCATATTTCTTGGAGAACTTTGCATTGGGTTTATGTGTTAAGGTGTTGTCAGCAGCGGGGGTGCAGGGTGGCCTCTGTGAGGACCAGCCACAGACTGCCCCACGCTGGTCACAGCCGGTTCCAGCCAGCTCCAACCACCCCACCACAGGGCACAGTTGACACCATCAGACACGCTGGGGGCACCTCTGTGGAAACGGATTTAAGAAGGGGCAAAATGTTGCACGATAGCGTGAGGAGCAAGGAAAAAAACAGTGTGAAAAACAACAGAGGGAATATTAAGGTCAATGAAGAATGAGGAGGATGAGGTACTCCAGGCACCAGAGCAGAGGTGCAGCCTGCAGCCTGAGGAGAGGACCATGTAAGAGCAGATATCCACACTGCAGCCCACGGAGGACCCCACACCGGATCAAGCAGATACTTCCTGAAGGAAACTGCTGCAAGAGTCGACGTAGGAGAAGGCTCTCCTGACAGGAACTGTAGCCCATTCAGATGAGTCTGCACAGGAGCAGGGGAAAAGCATGAGGAGGAAGCAGTGGCAGAGAGGAGCTGTTACAGGCTGACCACAACCCCCATTCCTTGGCTGGAGGCCGGTCAAAGTCAGCCCACCACAAACTCAAACCCAGATATTACTGGTTTGTGAAGCTAACAATTTTTTCTTCCAAAAGCTATAAAGCCCTTAAACATTATCAACCTAACAAACCTGGCATAAGATTGACATGCCAGGGTTTATTGACAGTATTCAATAGCCTGTTGATTTTAGTGTGACACAATAGACATGCTAATATTGTCTTAATCATCCTAAAATAAGAAATTATGCTCCCAGTACAATGAAAAGAACCTACAAAAGCATACTTGTATTACAGAAAATTATGATTTAACCTAAAGCGATGTAAGTCTGTATTTAAATAGAACTATAGAACTTTATGTTCTCTTAGAAAAAAACTCTGGTAATCAAAGATTATTTTTAATGGCAGCCAGACTCTTTGCTTATTGAATTAAATGGAAGACCTTTTATTTACTTAGCTAGGTCACCATTTACACCCAAATCTGCAACAGTGTCTGAGGGTAAATTTAATATACTTTGTTTAGTGCCCAGGAGACCCTGAAGACAGTGTGCTTATCCATGAAGCACAACGTTAAAGATCCACATATTTAATTAACGCCTAGACATCGTAATTAAAAAAGATGACTGCCCACAGCTTATTCCCCAAAAAGGATAAATTCTCTCCTTACCTATAATGCCAAGGCATATTTGGCAAGACACTAAATGAAAAAGATGGGGAGGAGGTAAAAAGGTAAAAATGGTCAGTAAACAAACCCTAACAAATACTGAGAACTTTATGTGTTACTTTAATACTTTTCTTTCATTAGACAAATCGATTTTTATCTCTCACATCTTGCAGTGTAACAAAATATACTTTTCAAAGTATATAGTTTCTTGTTTGTGTCATCATATTAAGTCCAAAGGAAAACTGTAATAACTTTGAAAAAATACTGTTTTGAATATTCTTTGTCTAAACACTCAGAAAACAGCTTTTGTTTGAGCACGATTTTCTCAGAAATAACAGCAGCAATGACTCCCAAGTGGTGGTTTGCCTCTCTTCATTTGAGCTTTTGTTTCCATATCTCAATTTTTTTCTGTCCCAGCACAATATTAATAACTTGCAAGGAAGCCAGAAGCTGTGTCCTTAGAAAATGAAGTTAAATAATTAGAATATTAAAAGCACAACACCGGAATAACAAGATGATCTGTGAGAACTTTTCTAGTTCAATTATGGCTTATCAGCAGTAGCAAGGTATTGCAATGCATTGCACCAGTCTTTTCCTGATCAGAATAACAGTGAAAATCTGCAAAATTTTTCCTAACCTTTCTAATCTTCAGTTTCTTCTGGACTTCTGGTTTTAGAAAAATATTTAGCAGAAATCCTGGGAAGCATCCATTACCCTGAGTTTCTGGAGCTCGACACTGTTAATTTCTTTGCTCTCTTACTCTTCTTAATCTTTGTAGCCACCAAAAAAAAAAAAAAAATACACCATATCCTGGACCAATTCCAAAACTTCTGATAAAGTTTACAATTTACTATATTCACCTGTATCTTCTTGAAAAGTCTTACTTGTGTAATTTTCCTCAAAGCTGTCCTGCAGGGAAGAAGGAGGAGTAGGATGGAAAAGAAAACCATTAACAAAAGAAAGGAAGACAGGAAGAAAATGGGAAAATAGTAACTTAAGCAACACACAAAACACAGCTTTTCTTTTTTCTTTATATTGCATGTTCTAATCCACAAGATGTGTATTGTCCTGAGAACTGAGTGCTGGAGGCAATACAAAGTCAAACTTGGTCTTGACTTTTGAACCTCAAGCCCATCTCCATTCCAAATGGAGACTTCAGCGGCACTCCTATGCTGAGCACCATTCCTGGATCCTCCCTTTGTTCCTATATATGCACAGAGTGCAAAAGCAAATCTTCATTTTCAGTCCTGAAAAGCCTGACAGAGCCAGTGTAAAGAAATACAGGGTAAACAGCTGCTGTGCTCCTAACCATGGCAAGCAGGAATGACATGCCTGCTGCCTTCCCCAAGGCACACTGCCATTCTCTGAATAAGTAACATGGGGGGTTGCTCCAGCACATCAGCAGGCTTTGTCCACTCAGCCCAAACCCAATATAAGCTACATCAGTCGAGCGAGACATCCGTGGTCTGTAAAACACATCTGTGTCTTCAATTACTAACTTGGAAAAAACAACAGTGACCATATTAGTATGCTGGCTGCAGAGACATTATCAAATGTTCCAATGTAATAGAAAAAAAAGAAGAAATGGCTTGTGGTTAAAAGGCTTCCTTGAGGCTATTGAAAGCAAAATGTAATTTACCTTGGTGGAATTAATTAGTTTGTTCTCTCCTTTTGACTGAAAAGTTAATTATTAATTTATTATTAATTTATTAATTTTAGTGTAATAGATGTTTAATGGCTTTTCAAACAGTGCAAATAGCCCTAAACAAGAAGATTTCACTTTGTATTTATGCATCTTTTTTTTCTCTCTGCCAAGATCCTGAAACAGATTTGTAATTTTATTATCATAATTGTTCTTATTTTTTTTTGTGTAGTCTCTAACCACTCAGCCTCTGTGTATTTGAGGCAAGGAACATCTATAGCAAAAAATATGGTCTTTGCTTCCAGAACTTAAATGTTGGATGGAAAAAAAAATAGGCCAGTCGCATTAGAGCACAGAAGTTAGTTTTTGGAAGAACTGTTCAAAAAGTTCCTTGCACTGAAATAATTGCTCAATTTAAATTTAAATAAAGCTGATGATCCCAGCTGGAAGACATTCCTAAGGTTCGACTTCTGTGAATTTCTGACTGAAATGGAACTCTTAGAATGAAAAATACCTGTCCCAGTTAACGCTGTCATTACAAGGGAAAAGGATACCAACACTGGTATTGAGCCACTTCTATTTCATTTTGTTTATAAATCTTGGACCCCTCACTATCTTCTGTGGGTCACACAATTCTGCAAATTTCTTTCATATCTTCATTCTTCCCTGCTACGCCCTCATCTGTTCATTTGAAATATCATTCTAAATTAGATCCAATCAGAATGCATTTTTTTTTACAAGTCCTCAGTGGGATTAGAATAACCTAACTTTCACAGCTATGCGTTCAGAATATGGAATATTCTGCTCTCTCCAGCTCCAACGTATTCATAGCTTAGCTTTGACAGCATTCACAATAGCATATTTAAAGTATTACTCATGTCACTCAGGAGACCCACAGAATTATGGGGTTTAATAATAGATGGCTCTATCAAACACATTATAGATCATAAGAATGCCATATCAATAATATTTTGCTATAGTGGAAGACAAGCAAATATTGTGTCCACATAATTGCTATATGATATGGCTAGCAAGACAATGTATGTGTATATATGGTATACACATACATTCATGTATATGTACATATGAAAGCACTTTTCACACCTCCTAGGAAGAATCATGATTATCATCTCTAGTCCCTAGATACCGATTTTGTTTCTTTTTTCACTGTCAAGTCTGAATAATCTCTGCCTAAAATCATCATTGAACACCAGTGCAAGACAAAGCCTCACTCAAATTATTTAATTATACTGCATAGTTAGACAGCATTATCTGAAACCTGTAGTTTTGGTTATGGATATCAGTAGACCTTCAAAATACAAATGTGAATATTCTTAGTACACCTAGCACCTTTTCCTTGGATGAGTGTGCAGTGGTCTCTTAAGTTTCTTTTCATAAGCATAATGCACTTAGAAAGTATCAAAGAAATGCCTGTCTATAATTCAACGTGTTACAAGGAAGAAATCATTAACAAATCAGCTGAGTGAAATGGTGATTTGTTACCAATATGACCTGAAAGTTTCGTTCAATGCAAGGACTTGGAGAAAAAATCAATTCAATTGCTTTATTGTTTAAAGTTACCAAGGTACAGATAATTTAATTCAGTCTGGGCTTTATCTTGATCTGTAAATACATAGCTGAGAAAGATCTAGTTCATTAGGTGATCCAAGAAAGTCATACTGTTTTGAGTTTTAGCTGAACAGTTCACTGCTTGACCACAGATCTGTGCCTCATTAAGATCAAGTTGTAGAGCATGTGATTTCTTCCAGTAATGGTGTATCATTTGCCAGCAACAGCGGAGACATTGAGCACAAGCAGAAGAAAAGAGAAGAAAATCAGAATCCTTGAGGAACATTTTTTGTTCTATACTAAACTAGAAGTAATCCAGTGTAACAAGCCAATCTGCTTCCTCTTCATGGATACTTTAACAATGAATTATTGATGTTCTTTTGCTCATCATTTTAGGATTTTTAGGCAACTGAAGGTTATGATCTACCTTGTCACATGCCATAGTCAGGTAAAATAGCAATATTGTAGTATATCCCACTGGGGATGCAACTAGAGAGAAAATGAGAAATTAATAAGTGGCTGTAATATATGCCAGGGTATCATATGCGGCAGTTCATAGACAAAAGATTAAAGTATAGAGAGCTGGAAGGATACCAGCTTTCACGGGTCCTGTTAATAATTCTTGCTTCATGTCACAACATTATCACTCTGCAAGAATTCCAGGATATGACTGTACTAAGAACTTGTTCTCTCTCCCTAAAGATATGGATTACACAAAAAGATTTTTTCCAGCTCAGCTTGATGGACAAATTTCCACTCTATCTCTTTTTCTTTAACTTGCCCTAACTTGTACCAGCCTTATAAATATTGAAGGGACACTGTTAAGACTAGTAAGCCTAAAATTAAATCTACCAACTTCATCTGGTTTGCAAGTATGATACATTGCCCTCTCTCCTGTCTATGTTGTTGCTGTGAGCAAGAAAAGCACTAAAAATTACAAGCAATCTTCTCTTGAAACCCAGTGGTGTGTCAGCATAGGTGCCAATGTGATCTACATATCTGAGGAACTTCAAAGCAATAAATAGTGAGTAGGTTGTCTGTTAACCTTAAATCTGTCATATTTTCATGAGCTTTTTTAGGTTCCCATCCTTGTCTGTTCTTTTGTTGTTTTCCAGGTAGGACACATCCTATTCTTTCCCCTTTTCCCTAGAAGCAGCAGCATGAACACTGAGACATGGGAGGAATAATTCTCCTTTCTTGTACCCAGAATCACAGCAGCCTCCAGCAGGCAAGAAAATCATTGCAGTGAAAGTTCTGACTGCCCCCTTCATTTCTGTTACAGGGCACCCTAAATTTCCTAGAAGGAAGAAAACATTTGCAGTCTGACTGCCCTATACTCTCAGTAACAGCAGAGAATATGAAGTGTAAATACTCCACTGAGGAAAATTTAATCATCAGGGTGGAAGAAAACTCCACTTGCCAAGTGTAACCTGAGATTTCTCAGGGGCATGCATTGCAGCCACATTTTGTTGCATTTTCTTTAAGGTGGTAACAACACCAAACCTGTTCTCTGACATCACAGTAAAAACTGTATCGAGTCCTTGTGCTGTGGCCCAAAGAGATGCTGCAGTGGCTCCCCGGAACTGTTGCAGTAACAGCAAGATAATGTAAGAAACATTTTATAAAGATTTTATAAATAATAGTAACTTAGGAATAAAAGAAATCTTTTTGCTAAACCTTATTCTTGAGTATTTTTTTTTTTATTGCATTAAACACACCTTACAGAACACTGCAAAAATTGGAAAAGTTCAGTAATGCTTTTTAAAGAGTTCTAAAGGTAAGTTTCACTTTTCTTAATTCAACTTGGAGTAGAAGGACCTGCCTATAAAGTCTTCACTATGGATGTTATGGAAGTAACTTGACTTCCTTTGGAATGAATGCATGTTGTCAGTCTGCCCATGGATCTTCACTTTATGTGTGTATACATATGTATATTCTTATATGTATGTGTGTGTGTGTGTGTGTGTGTAAAACAATGAAAAAAAAAAAAAGCAGTTGAGCAGTTGTGTTAATTTTTATATTAACAGACAGTCCTTGCATGTAACAGAATCAGGCAAACTGGAGAAGTCTTTAAACAAGGCAGTCTCAACTCAAGCAAAAACGTAGAAGTAGCATGCTGCCTGTCAGTCAAAAATTAAAACACACACGAAAAAGAGCTTGGATAGGAGAAATCTAGCTAGATAGTGTTCTCAAGTAGTGAAACTGAGAAGCATAAAGTAGTTTTATGACACATTTTATGCACTGAACTGAAAATACATGAATTTAAATACTTCATGGGAATCATCCATTCCAGAAAGCAATATATATTTGTTAACTTGGAAATTTCATATGTGATGATCCCCTTTTGTAAACTAGAGAATATCTTTAAATATATTTAGCTCACTGGCAAACCAGTAGTTCTACATGAAGCATAAAGTCCGTTTTCCTTTCTTCCAGATAGCTGCAAATTCCAACTAGAGATTTTCTTAGTAGTTGAAGCATGTCTGAGGAGTCTATTCTGTGTGGATTCTTAATTGTCTAATAACATATGAGCTATGGTGCTGTTTTTACATCAGTTTGGAAATTTTTGTTGGGAGATTTAGAGAGTATGACTAAAACAGTCATCTAACACTTTCTGTGATATCCTTGTTGTGTCTGATACGGTCAGAGATGGCACTTCTGTTATGGTACCTGGAGACTAGGAAGGAAACTCCAGGACTGTGCAAATATTAGTACAGCCCATATTCAGGCAAGTAAATCATGCCCAAATAGTCTCCCTCTCCATCTAACCTAGTTTTTTGAAAGTTGGAGAAAGTAAATCTATCTAAAACTTTTAATTCTGTCAAATTTTGTTTAAATCTGTCAACTGTTCCAAACACACACACACGATGGTGTCCCAAGACTCATTTTCTTAGGAAATCATGCTCAACACTACAACCCACAAATGTTAGGTTAGGAACAAGCCGGAGGAAATAAGTTCCACTCAGCTTCTAAGAGTTCTCTGTGAACTGCAGATGCCCCTCTAACATTTGATTAACCTCAGCAAACTGCAGATGCTCATAGAGAGCTACAATAATACCCCAAGGACTGCTTGGAGTCCCATGGGGCTTTGCTTGGTTTTCTTTTCCCTTCTCTGTACGCAGCAGTGAACAGCTCACATTCAGTGTTGATCCTCACACCTCTCGTTACTCAAACAGAACAATCTGAGCTATTAGTGTAAAAAATAAAATTTACACTTTAGGTGTACTTGCCCCTGAAAACCTTGTGCCATGTATGTCTTGATATGTTGCTTATGCATGGAAAATGGATCTTCCTCTGTTGTGGTGCCCAGGTCAACAGTACACACTGCAAATAATGATGTTTATATGATCAGAAATGACTCTTTTTTCTCATAATGCACCCATGCCTCCTGCTCACTAACACTTTGTAATTTAAATAACAACTGATGTCAGTTGCCTTTTCCTCACAGATCCCTGGCAAAACTGTTGTTTTGTTAACTCAGCTAAGATACATTATCTGTTATTTTATTTTGAAGATTAGGCATTAATTTTTTATGGAACTAATTTTATCCTCCTTTGATGTTTGAGTTGTCACTCTGACCTAAATATCATGACTGGAATTGGTATGCATTGGCACCATCAGAGCATTAATACAGAAAGAGGTGGTTTTGTCTGTACACTACCAATTGATTGACTAGCAAAATCTGCTGCAATAAAGTTAAAATAAAATAAAATAAAATAAAATAATAAACAAAAACAGTAAAAGCACCCTTTGGTCATGATTTCAGTTCTCTTCCTATGGTTTGGAAGGCAAAATTAAATAACAAACAAAAAAGCTGACTATTTCTGAAGCAAGGATCTGCAGGCTGTTTTATGGGAATCTTTAACCATAAACCACCTACTGAGCCCTGTAATTTACTTACACTGGTTACTGGGAAGATGATGTCCCAGGGACATTAACCTGGCATCTGAAGGGTTCCAAGCCCTCATAATTATTTCCAGAATATTGACAAAAATATATGGAGAAGCAAAGTGAACAGGAAGGACAGAAAACCCAAGGAAACCAGTTGCATTACCAGAAGCAGAAAGTCTGACTTTGTTTTATTTAATCAGTGGTGTGCAAAATATGAATACAAATAATTTTCCTCAGACTTTCTGCATTTTTTGTTCTAGAGTTTAAATTTGGATGAAAAAGTAGGGGAGACAGAAAAATATTACTATCTTATTGTCATACATAAGAGACTTAGGTTTCTTAGTCTGTGATTTTTCCTCACTGTAACAAATAAATAAATAAATACATAAAAATAAAAAGACAAAAAAGGCTTTCTTCACTTGCTTGTGCCAGTGAGAGCAACCTCTGTTTTCCACGCAACACATGGTTCATTTCTTCCACTTGCCTTATGTTTAATGGTAACAAATCCCCTTTATACTCCTTCCAATCTAAAAGTTTCTATATTTTATTTTAAAACTCTCAGTCTTACTAATATATGTTTTGTTTTATTTTTAAAAAAATCATAGCTCATTTCCTCTGAAAACTCTGAAAAGTCATCAGTGCTTATTCTGTTTTTCACAGTCTGTGTCTTCTGACCACTTCACAAGGAGGAAAGCTTGATACCCAACTCTACAGAGAAAAATTTGAATAATTTATGTAAACTTACATAAATATCATTCAATGTTTAAAAACACTATAATAACAATGGAACAGTAGAGAGAGATCCCAAGTCTACTGAATTGCACTCTGTAGATGCCTGTCTCTTTCAGGGAGCATTGGATAACTGGAAGCAAATCCAACCCCTTCAGTTAACTGCTTAAGAGTTAAGTGGGATGAACCCTGCCCCTGTCCTAAGTCTCCTATTGGAACATGTGTATTTTTCAAGGATTCTTTAAATGTAGCTATATAATAAAGTGTTTCTTCCTTACTCTTCATTGGAAACATATTTTGGAAATACTACTTCAGCAAACAAGCTAGGGTGTCTGATTAACAGGGCATAAAGAGACCCTGAGACTTCAACGAACTTATGTATCTGAAGTTTGGCTCATTTGCCATTAGATATTTCCTGGATTGTTATTTCTCAGGAAGAAATTACATTAGGAACTTTTTCCTATTATTTGTCAGATAATGACTTATCTTTCTTTTTTTAATGTACAAATGAAAAAAAAAAAAAGAGTTTTAAAACAACAAAATCTCTGGAACTCTCTACAAATTAAAGCCATATCGTGCTATGTCTCATTCATTTGATGTTGTTTAGAATAATAGAATTCTGCTTTCAAACCTTCAGTCACTAGCAATACAATTTTTTTGCAACCAACAGTGGTACTTTGGTCAGTAATATACAAGAAAACAGTTTCTGGTGAGATTTCTCATGCACAGAAACTAGGCTACAAGCTTATTCTGCATTCTAGACAAGACTATATGAATCACCTTTTTTTTCCTACTTCCTCTATTTCTCTCTGGCTTTTCAAAAAGGTTTGTTTCTCTCACAGATCCAGAGCCTGGGGATTCGCATTCTTTCCAGTAATTCTGTTTTGTTATGNAAACAACATCGCTCATTGGTTCAGGTCTGGCCAGCGGTGCGTCCCTTTTGGAGCCGGCTGGAACTGGCTCTTATCTGACACGGGGCAGCTTCTGGAATCTTCTCACAGAAGCCACCCCTGTGGCCCCCCTGCTACCAAACCTTTACCACTTAAACCCAATACAGTTATGTATTAACTTTTATTACTTCTATTGCCTTTGCATGAAAGTTTAGTGATATACGATTACTTTTAAGAACATAATTAGTACTATTGCTTCATTCAGAGCATTTTTCCATTTTCACAAAGATCACTAGCATTTGTAAATTTACCATGGGCTACTCTCAGTATACATATGCTGTGTTTTGATGAACTCTTTATGAGTCTCAAAGATAAGAGATATCCATTAGTTGCCCTACTGGTAATTCTAGATTTAAATTTCAGACACAGATGACATGACCATGCAAGATAACTTTAGTTCCCTGAAGTAGTGAGGGAATAAATTCACTGAGTCTCAGCAGCATTCCAGACCAGGGGCTGTTGTTTTTGAGGAAATGACTTGTTTTAATTATTACCAATATCCTGAACTGTATGCAAAGGCAAACTGAAAATTCAAAGGAAAATTTCAAGTGAGACATACATTTCCTTAGTAACATTCCCATTTAAATACAGCACTACAGTGAGTCACAGTGGACCTAAACACCATCTAGAAACCTATTCAAAACATAGGATGTGTTTTAAGCTATAACTGAATCCCAAGCCTGTATCTGACACTGTTGTTGAACCTTAATTAAAACTGAACCAAAAAGAAAAAGAAAAAAGAAAGGTTTAGGTTTTGGTTGAGAGCAACAACTTAATGAAGTTGTTTACATCAGTGAGAATTTACAGGGTGCCCATTAGCAAAGGAGCTTCAGTCATATCTTGTCCACTTCCCCTCCTCACTCTGTGCTCTGTTACTTCTGCACCAGGCGACATTCTGCACAGCTCTGCCAACCCCAGCAAGGACCTGCTCAACACAAGGACTTCTGAGTTCTGCTTAGAACAAGCTCTAATTATAATGATACTAAGAAAAGGGTCTTACTAGACCATGTATTATTAGAATGCATACTGCAATGTATCAGGATGTCAGAATCTTACAATATCATGATCATGACTCATCGTGTATCTTGACTCTAATTTCAAAACAAAAGGTTATTCCTTGCTCTCCTCCTCTACTCCTTTTTGGGCTGCTTTGGATGTTCTGGTTCTTGAATCACTCATTTTAGATTGCTTAAAGCTGGGTAAACATTTCTTAAAATCTGCTGAAGGCAAGTTGGTGTAAAAATCCGATCAAGCAAGGCAAGACTTAAACACTGTGTTGGACTCAAAGTGTAAATGATTGTGTCACCTGAAGTCTATGTCAAATATGATGTGATTTGCAGAGCTGCATGTGAGAATGTCAACTTTCTTTGTTCCCCAATGTAGTTTAGTGACAGTGACTTTGTGAAGTCTAACAGCAGTGTCATGAATATTCTCAAGAGTAGGTGGGTGGCACAATCATTGAGAGATGTACAGCGGATTGCATACAAAAATGACAATATTTTTTGAATAATGCTACTAAAACTGTAATAAATCTGCCACTACTTTACATATTTTAAACTCATTTGTCTCTATTTGAATCTGAACAATGTTTATCCCAAGCTATTGTTTTAGCCAAGGCAGAACTATTTTCTTAGCCAGAATCTCTGAACTTGTTGAAAGAAATATATTTTAGACTAATTTTTAACCTAAAATAACCCTTGCTGCATAAACAAGTAAAATAGCAACAATAAAGCATGATTGATCTCAAATGTATTTTTGTTCAAAGTGGGTGTCCTTTGGGTCAATTATCAACCTTAAATGTAGCACCACAGGAACTCCGTAAAAAGCAGGTTCCATCTAAAGAAGACAAGAATTGTCTGGCCAACCTGACAATCTATATAAAAACCATTTAGCAAAACCAAAATGATTCAGTTCTGGCTTGCTCTGTAATTTAAGACATTATAACCAAAAATCACTACAGAAGTGGTCTGGCAGATAAGGACGAGGAAGGGACTTGTGGTTGAAACATAGACCCAGAACACAGGAAATGTGGTTTCTATTCTTGGTCCGGGTGCTGACTTCTTCGGTAGCCATGGGTAACTTACAGCTCCTGAAAGGTGAGTGCCCAGGAATCCCAGTGACTTCATCTGGGATGTGGTTGCTCACCATTACTGAAAAACAGTCCTCTCTGTAATTTAATTTTCCTATTTATGAAATTATGTTTAGAGGTGGTCAGTATGGGGGCAAGGCGAAGCAGTGCCCATTATTTTATCTCTTTTTAATAGTTCAATCAGGGCACAGGACTAGAATAAGAAGGGCACACAATATTTTGAAATAAATTATTCACATTTTTCACTATTTATTATTGACACTACTAGTACAAAAAGTGCTGTTGATTATCTCCTAAAAACTTTCATATTTTTCAGTTGTTAGGCACAGCAGTGGGTTCATGCCCTTTTGGCAACCTTGTATTTCAGGAATAAAACTCCTCTCCCAGCTCAGAACAGGAACTGAGGAACAGTGGTTTTTAATGCATAAGGGTTACAGTCACAGTCTTATGAGTATCTCTCATGTCTGTGTTCTCTATAGCCCTTTCTTAGGCTAACACTTTGTCATGGTTTTGGCTGGGACAGAGTTAATTGTCTTCGTAGAGGCTCACACAATGCTGTGTTTTGGATTTTTGATGAAAATAGGGGCGATGTTTTTGGTTGTTGCAGAGCAGTATTTACATAGAGCCAAGGACTGTTTTGCTTCTTGTGCTGCCCTGTCAGCGAGGAGGCTGGGGGAGCACAGGGAGCTGGGAGGAGACACAGCCAGGGCAGGTTACCCAGACTGACCAAAGAGATATTCCACACCATATGACGTCATGCTCAGCCATAAAAGCTGGGGTAAAGAAGGAGGAAGGGGGGGACGTTGGGAGTGATGGCGTTTGTCTTCCCAAGAAACCATTACGCGTGATGAGCCCTGCTTTCCTGGCAGTGGCTGAACACCTGCCTGCCCATGGGAAGTAGCGAAAGAATTCCTTGTTTTGCTTTGCTTGCGCGCGCTCTTTTTGCTTTACCGGGTAAACCGTCTTTATCTCAACCCATGAGTTCTCACACTTTTACCTTTCTGATTCGCTCCCCATCCCACCTGGGGAGGGTGAGCGAGCGGCTGTGTGGCACTTAGCTGCCTGCTGGGGCTAAACCACAACACACTTCCAATGGTAATTCATCGATATTACAAATTTGTTCAGTGTTCAGCTCATATGCTTTGCAATTAGCATCCCACATTCACGCATACATGTTCATGCTTTGTATCACACACGTACATACGCACACAATAGATACATTTATAGGTATACACACATATAAAAAGATCAAATTTCATCTAGTAATGAAAAATGGAAAACCTTAGGAGTACCTACCCTGGCTTTCTTACCAATTTTACTGTAGATACAGGGTTATTTAATCAACTAGAAATACTTTGCCCTACAAACACACATCTTACACAATAATCTATGACAAAAGATGAGTACCTAGAAATCTTTCTATCTGATACTCCTTTTTCAAGAATCTTGCCTGTATTTTCTGGTGCCAACTGTAAGATCATTAATATAGAATATCAATCGCTTTGGCAATTTTGAGATTACAAAATTTCCTATCTCTATCTCCAAAGATTGTCACAGCTGTAGTTACCTTTATTAGCAAGGATCTTAAAATTTGGAATAATATTTTAAACATTGTGAAACATTTACTGCCTATAGATCGTCTAAATCACTTCACTGGTTGGTATAACTCTCCCCAGAGAGAAACATTATTAATAAATGTAATTAATTTAGTGAAGCAATATATACAAAGATATGCAACAGTGAACTCATTAATTTCTGTAGAAATAATTATTTACAAATATTCATCTGGTTTCCCAAGACATGTTAATGAGTTGGAAAAAATGTTTACATTGTATGATTGGCTGAAAAATGGCTACTGGCTTCTGCCTTATAAAATAGTACTCCTTTTTTATGATTTCCAAAGAAATACTAACCGCATTGCATCTGAGTTGATGCAATTTGTTAACAGATAATTTATTTGCTGAAAACTGCAGGTTTGAGTCAGCTGAAAATAGTAATAAATATACATTAAAATTATCAGATAACTTAGGCTGAAAAATGGACACCTGTCAGAAAAATGTAATTTTGTCATTTCATTTTAAAGTAATATTTTCAGTGGTAAGGTTGCCTACAACTAATTTTCAAAAGGGTTGAAAACTGAGATAAATTTCAGTTTGTTATGCCTGAAATGTATTTGCATTTGTTTCACCAAGGAAATTTATACATATTTGTTGACTCAGTATATTTTTTTTTCTTTCTTTTCTGTAAGATACTGATAAATCTTGTATTGTTTCCATGGTTTTGCAGCTTAGACTATTTTGTAAGAACCCTTTATCTCTTTTTTCTACACTTTTCTTAGTGTAAACTGTTCCATCAGTAACATGTAATAGATGAAAAAGAGTTCCTTTGCTTAAGGCTTTCTTTCAAAAGGTATCAATTTGCTAACTCCATAGAGAATTTCTGTATAGATTGAAAATCTCAACTCTCAGATGTTGAGACCAACATTTGAAAAGCGTATTTTAATTGTATCCTTTCACCTTAGTTCTGCAAAAGATACATTATACATAATTTTTCCTTTCCATTCATTGACTATTTCTATGATTTGTAAGTGTGAGAGTTTCTTTCTTTTTTGCCTTCTTGGCTTCTTGCTTCATGTTGCCATTTTTCTGGCATTGGCTCAGGTAATTTTGTTTAGGGAATGTTGACCGAAGATCAAATCATGTTAATGGGCCAGATTCAGCTGCCTCAATGCAAACGTCTCATGCCATTTTTACCCTCCAGAGTATCCAAGATATCTGCAAGGAGCTGGCGGATAGGCCATGGGCCCCTTAGGATACCCATGCCTTTCTGGAGTGCCTGATGGAGGTCTGAGATACATCGTTAGAGGAAAATCCTAGATTAAGAATGAAACAATATCCCCAACTGTTTTCTCTCAACATATATTTTTGACTCCCTTGCTGAAAATGCCCAATGCCATAATTTTGTCTGTTGTGCAACATGTAATTAAATTTTTAAGGACCTTTGCTGTTTCTTCAGATTTTAGCCTTATTTAAGGAAATGCAATCCCTATGGAGGTATCCAGATCACATTTATTGCTGATGTCAGTGATGACACAGATACTAGTGTGAGTAGTATAATAGAGAACGGCATTAACTTGTGGGGTTCACTGTGTTCGTGCAATAAAACAGAGCCCTCATGGTCTTTTTGCAGTCAATCTTCTTCCCTAAAATTTTTCAGCATTATGAGGTCATATAATCCTTATATGCAGGCAGTTCTGTAGGATTGTATTCACTAAAACAGAAAGCCACAGTAACAGAAAGTTTTTGTTAGTAAAAATAAAATAAGACACAAGAGAACTGTTTGCAGATAAAGTGTCATTAAGTCACTTATCCATAAAGGCAGTAAGTGACAGCAATAGAAAGCAGAAAACAAGAGATCAGGGTGTAATAAAAGTAAGGCACACTATTTTTGTTGAGTTTCAACATATGTACTGTAAGTTTTATGAATGTTAAGCATGAATGGAATTCTGTGCTTGGCTAATTGGGGCTTCAAACTGGCTATGAGCCAGTCAGGACTATAGGGATTCAGAGGCTAATAATGCTACAAACACTTCTATGTTCTGCAGTGCTTACTACCCAGTTTTAGAAAATGATTTGGGGACAGCTATGGCGTGTTGAAGTTTCCTCCTGGCATTTGAAGAAAGATGCTATTTGTGTCTTGTTTTTGCAGCGATCAATTATTTCAATTCCACAGTCTTTATTCTTTTTGCCAGAAATTGTAGAGTCCATCAAAATTCTAAGAACTCCTCTGAAAAGGTCAGGGATGTTTAAGTGCAAGGCTAACAACAAAAAAAAAAAAAGCCACATTAAAGATATCAGTAATTCTGAAAGTTAGTATAGAATTTGCAAGAACATTTGGGTCTGGGATTTTAATGAAGATGATTTATAAATCAAAGTAAATTAAGTTCTTTGAGATGCATTTTGTTTATCCAAAATAATAAGAATTCAAGTGGTACTAGAAGTATTAAAAACTAAAAATGTGTTAAGTATGACATTGATATATTTTCATGTAGCTATTTCTTATACTCCATTTCAGAGCCTTGCTTTTGTTTTGAACCTGGTTTTCAGTGGAATCAATGAAATCTAGTTTTCAAAAAACTGAAAATTCAGAAGTAGCTGTCACAAATACAGCAAGAAACAATAAATAGGATTATGAACTTAAAGAATTTATAACAATTACTAGTATTTCTGTGAGTAACAAAACTAGCAAAAACAGGTTTCCCGTGGTTTTATGTCTCATGGCTTGGTTATCCTTTGTCTCACAAGGTTTGAGTGTTCACAGCATTTTTCTCCCACACAGATGCTCTTGTGGCTGATAAAGTACTTGAGTTCATGTAACACAGAATATTTTCATGAACTTAATCCTACACACACACACACATGCACACACATAAACAGCAGAAATCTCATAACTGACAATTCCTTAGCAACTTCCTTAGTACTGTTATATGTAATCAGACACATTTCTTCTCTAAATGTCTAACCCCAATTTTAATTCATTGTGTTGTTTTGTAATTATATCTAAGTCCCTTTTGGGTTCTCCAAATCAGCCATACAGCTGCACATTGATTAACATTCCTTAAGCAGCTAAAATAATTCCAACTAATTGCAGTACTTTGTTTAGAGTTAGAATCATAGCAAGGGAATTTGAAGGAAAAGAAATATGTGGGTTTTCTATATTTTCAGAAACATATTCAAGTAAAAAATAAAATTTGAAAAAGTTAAAATGCTAGAAAGAACCTGGCTTGAAGGAGCAGCCAAGGTAGTCTCCTGTGGTTCTCAAATCAACAGCATTTATCCTGAGACTGTAGGAGTTAATCCCGCAGATTAACAACAGCTCTACCTTTCCCTTGCTGTGGGATATTTTATCTAAAATGCTAAGTTGTGCTTTTGAAGTATCTGTGGCTCTTTCGACTAATACAACATAGGCCACTGAACATTGCAATGGAGTGCAAATAGTAAGAGCAAAGAACACTCCTGAAAGTAGAACAACCAAAGAAATATGACTATAACTTTAGATATTAACATAATTAGGGTGTGGATGTTCTCTGTAAATCCATATCAAGGATACATCTATGTAACAGTAGGGGCAACGGCAATGAGTAAATCAGTGTTACCATAGACTCGCTGCTAAGGTATTCATTTGGTATTCAGATACAGCAGGGGCAGGCTGAACTATCATTTGGGAAATGATACCTCAGCCAGCATACAATGACATTTTCAACCTTTCTGCCTGCTCTCTCCTGCCCTGAACTTCTCATTACACCTCCCATTTAGCTCATTCAGATTGTATTACTGGTAATGCTAATATCTCCATATTTCCTCCAAAGCACATTTTAAAGCAATTATTAGAAATTAGCTTCCTATTTCACTTCTCATATCAAAGTACAAAGTACATCATTTTAATATAATTAAAAAATCCATTGGCAGTCAAGGCGTGCCACAGATGGAACGCTAATCAATTCATATTTTCCTGATGAGAGCTACATTTCTGCTCAATTTTGACCCAAAGAAAGTAGGAAAATGGACAAAATAATTAACCTTCCACTGTTTTCCATGAGGACAGAAGGAGATGCAGTGACATAGCTTGAACAGACATTAAGAGAAGAGATGTGTAAACAGCACAATGACTACACTTTACATGGCAATGGCACAGAACAAGATGACAGGACTAATTATATCCTCTCTGCATGAACTCATGAATCTTCTTGTTCTGTAAACCTCAAGAATTGCTAATTTGATATCTAAATATTCAGTGAATTTTGTTGTTTTTCCTGTTTCAGTTTAAAAAGACAGATAAATCACAAACTGTTTAGCTATCACTGAAAGGTAACACAGTATTTTCTTTTTAAAAAAAATGTTCTCTATATCTGTTTTTCAAATTAGCTGTTGTTTTCGTGTGTGGGGAAATATGCAATCAGGGAATAGGCAGTTAAAAACTGAGTAAACCAATATCAGTAATAAATCTGGTGTATACAAAACAAATCTTAAGCCTAGGGTAAAATAGTAATACATTACCTGATCGGTTACAGAAACTATCAAGTAGGATGAAACACAGTAAAGGAAATACTAGAAATACTAGACGAAAAATGTTATAAGCCACGCTGTTTTCTTAAGTGTATTGGAATTCGGGATATCAAAGTTAGAGATTAAATGGATCAAACAATACCAAAATTGACATTCCTGGAGTGTCTGCAGGCAGATCAGGAAAGAAAGTGGGCCAAGCATTAAAAAAGGAACTATCTAGTCAACATTATTAACAATCATGAAGTTGTCACTGGGTTCCCAATTTTAATCA
>VXAL01002613.1:20699-31406 GCA_013399475.1 Chauna torquata
AAAAAAAAAAAAAAAGAAAATATGCAAACTTGAGGGAAAAAAATCCTTTATTACAGTATTCACACAGCTGTGCTCTCTCAAGAAAGATCCAAGTGAAGCACAACTCATGAAGTTCTTCCCAAGACATAATCCACAAATACAGTTTCCAGGAGAGGGCTCCAAAGCAACACTAGTACTCCAGGGAAACTGCCTGAATATCACTGTCCCACTCTGAGAAACAGTTAATTAGTGACTAATTAAAGGGTTCATGTCCTTTTGAACCCTTTCAAAGACTTGAATATGTTCTACACTAANTGAATAGCATAAAAAGTTCAATAATTAAGAATAAAAAAAAAATTATCCCCCATATATCTTCCTAAGCTATACATTTCTGTTTACACAGAAGCTGTCCAGTTCTTCTAGGGGAGTAACAAATAAATAGACTGTAGTCTATGCTCCTCGACAACTGGAAAGAGGGAACACAGAGGAATTCAGATATACGTATGAGATATTTGAAAAGTTTTTAACTAAGTATCAAAAAACATTAGTGGTTGAGACATGCCTTTATGTGAAATATATTCTTAAAGGTTTTATATATGTGCCTGTAAAAGAGATATACTTTTAAATCTTTTAAAGTTAATTAGTGTTTAAATAAAGTGCCATCTTTTCCCACTAATCCTACTACTATTAAGTTTAAGATTTGTATCAGGGTTAGGTAGTGAAAGACCTGAATTTACACTAAGGACCAGACATGCAAATAAGATTTAAATTCAAATTTTAAACTTCGAGTTTTTTGATTCTGTGTTTAATTTAGGCCCAGCATAGCATCAGATCCAAGCTGAACAAAGATTTAGGTTTGAAACCAGGATCTAGGGTTTGGCCCTGTCTCCAGTTAATTCCATAAAGCTGGCTCAGGGATTTTTAAAAGTCTCTGCTGAACTTTGTGAAAGATGGATGAGGTGAAATTCCCAGGCACAAAAAATGGAGAGGTGTAATATGTTACTGTATAATGTACTAAACTCAAAGACACAGCTTATTCCACTCAGACGCAGCCAAAAGAGCCAGCAATGCCAAAAATCCTAAGGAAATATAAGGTTAGTTTTGAAATTTTTGGTTTACTTCCAAATATTTTCCATCTTCAGGCATACAGCTAGCCAGAGCATATAAAAAGTGTGGAAACCTAAACATTAAGTCTGCCATGCTGACCTCCTGTTTGTAACACCCTTCAAGTGATAGGAAAGGCTTCCCCACGCAGTCCCTCCTGTCACTGTGGCTGCAGTATCTGTCTGCAGGACTGCACATTGACTTTATTATGAGCTTGGACATGCTAGTTTGTAGAAGCAGGCCACAGGTTTTCCCATTAAAGCAAACTGGGACACAAACATGCATGCCTGTCGTATACTTGACTGTGAGCAACTGCTCAGAGGTGCAAATTTATGTCAGCTGATGCAAGAAGCAAGAGGAAGCTGGAGTCCCTGACTTGGACTTGTGTCTTTCAGGAACATTATTGCTATTCCCCTCTGAGGAGCATTCTTGCCCATGTGCTTTTCTGATTTTGAGGAAAAAGCTATTTTTATATTTTGCAGGCTTAACGGCAGACCCACCTAGCTTTGAGGTGGTATGTTTCAAGTGTGTTAAGGCATCTGAAAATGCTCTGAAAATCCCTTATCATAACAAGGATAACTAATGCCCTCATAGACCTATTTTTGAAGCATGTGCATTTTATTAATGCTTATCTCATTATTTACAATGCAATACAAAATGCTGTGATACTGGATGGGTGATTTGCTAGTCAAAATGCTGAATTCCAAAGAAAAGACACAGATGTTACGATGACAAAATCTTTGCCTTTTGAAACATATTTCCTCATTCTCATCAATCTCAAGCTTCACCAGTACAGTCCAAGAAACCTAAGCATGTTTCTGGGCAAAGAGCTATTTCTTTTCAGATGCTTCCAGACTTAAAACCTGACTCATTATGAAATGGCTTTGGATCATTTTAGTTCGTCTGGTGAACCATCTATGAGGGCTGAGTTAATCCATCTGAACCCTTCTGCTCATTCCAACTGCTGTTTAACATTTTGATCTGACAGTTTAATGCTGTTCCATCACAAAATATATGTTCTCACTGAAAACAAACATCTTTCATATTAGCAATTGAGACAACTTGAAGGGATGAGGTTATCACGAGGCAATTACACCCCAGAGGGATTACAGGCACTTATATCATGATAACCTTATCTTCAGTGTGCCTTATTAAATAATTACAAGTCGCCACAGCCAAGTATAAGCTTCTCAGCTATGGGCTTATCACTAAATAAAGGTAAATGCATATGTGAGCCTGGCAACCTCTATCACTTGTACTAAAGCGTCTAAACAAACCTCAGCCTTCTGCTTAAATGATGACAAACAACGTTGAACCAGTTTGCTCTAACAGGACATTTGCCATTAGAGGGGGACTTACACTGAAGTCCGAGCTTTTTCTCAAGATTCACGAACATTTTAGATTCGAAGAAATCCCCACAGGCTCACTCTCTCCATTATGAATGCCTGCCGAAGTTCTCTGAAGTGCATAGGACTATGCTGATAAAGTTCATATTAAGAATGGCTCTGACTCAGAACATCATTGTTCATAATTTTCTTTCCAGTGCTGTTTTCAATATCTCCACTGTAGGTTACTCTACAGGAAACAAAGCCTCCTTGTTCTACCACATAGTTTGGCAGAACTGTGCAAAAGAAAAGTAGAAATAAATATTTTCTATGCATATATATTCAAATTTTAAAACCATTGAATTTGTTCATGTTCAGACCTTTCCTCTTCACTTTCCATTAAAATTTTAGTGACTGAATTTACTGACAAAAATAAATTTTAAGGTTCAGTGATCCAATACTCACGAAAAATAAATTAGCAATGAAGTGTGATAAATCCAGCCTGCACTGGTTGATTTTATGACTGTAATTAAACAGGAAAATAAAATCTAAATCATCCCCAATGCTGATTTTTTAATGTGTCCAGCCATGTAGCTATATTTCTTTCAATTAAAAAAAGCTTCTTTCTTTATGTTATGCTAATAATACCAATAATGCATAATAGTAATAAACCATATTAAGAACAATGCCACTAAAATACTACAGTTCAGTTGTGAAAATCGGATGCAACGTATTTCCAAACCTTACAGAAAGAGATAAATGTCAAAGGGAAGTCATAAGAACTGGGAATAGCACACCAATCTGAGAATGGTTGGCACTGAGAGCAGACTGAGTAAAGAGCTGTTTGTGGCAAAATTTTCGCATGTTTCACGACATACATAAAATAGCAGATTTTACAGACTGTACAATGAGAAGCAGATTAGAAGCAGAGTTCCTTTAGGTATCCCACAGGCAGGAGTGGGAAGAAGAGAAAACTATTCTCATAAATGAGGAACATGGAAAGAGAAAAATAGTCCATGTCTTATAGAGAATAAGAAGGGCAAAAGAGTCAGAGCAGATATTTTTTTACATGGATAAGGGCCTCAAAACTGTGGTTTTACGTATTCAGCGTTTTATAATATATCAGTAGATGTTAAAACAATTAACAATGTGACTCTAGGAAAATGCCATAGTAAATGGTGTGAATTTGACCCAATAAGCAGTGAAAATTTAACCTGATTAAAATCTAAATCAAGGTGAAATGATTTGACCCCTTTGGGTTTCCTGTCAACAAATTGTTACCTTCTGGGCATGTGACATACATGAACTGTTCAAGTAATTCAACGTAGTGATAGGTTCTCCAAATCCAGTAGTAATTTGAGATTAAATATGACCATTTTGTCACCTACAAGCCTAGATCCTACTTTTTAAAATGGGTAAAAGAATTTGGACTTTCAACCTATTATGTTTCCAAGTGTTCTTTTTTTTTTTTTTACCAAGATATTCAATTCTTAAATATTCTTCTCTGGTTGGGAGAGGGATATTTATGTATTATATTTGTTCTTCATAAATCCACAGTTGATCCACACTGATCAACATATTCTCTTCTAATTGCTTACATACTGACAGCTACCAGTGTATTAATCACTCAGCTTGCTCCATACGACAATGCAATTTACAGGTCTGTGGTCCCCTGTGTCCTCTTGTTTTTCTTTCCGAAAATAACTCAGAGTGTAACAGCAATAATTTTGTTGATTTTTTTCCAATTTTTTTACTAGACTTTACTGCAATGAAATCTCAGAAATAATAGACTCTTTTGCCTTTGTGTTCAACAACACCACATAAGGAGTATAATAAAGTCTTCCTTCACTGAAAAACAATATGTTTTTGTATTATTTTTTAAGGGACTATTCTGTTAGGTTTAGACTGATGTTCCTAAACCTGGATCATGACCTGATGGTGTCCATATCTTTTCCATGCATACAGTAATTATGTTTGCCTATTTCTTACCATTCTAGAAAGCTAAATTAGGCAGCTTATCTCCAATGAGAGAGCAGACAGCAACTTTGCAGAATTGTAATTGTCAAAATTCAATTTACATTCAGCGGGGGGGGGGGGGNNNNTGAAAAGATTGGCAGAAAAAAGCACATATATCAGAGATAGAATGGAAAATGCGATTTGACTAGCCCTGACCTCTAAGTTTCCAAAAGGGAGAATTTGCTTTGTCCTATCCTGCAGAGAAGTCGTGTCTTTCCAGCAAATGGTTTCATCCAGCCTTTTCTTTTCAAATACTTTGCTTTTGGATGTACTGTCAATGATAACCAGACAGCATCAAATGGATACCAGCAGCAGCAGCTTGAGCAAGCCCTCTCCCAGTCAGTACCATGATGCTTGTTCCTTCCCTGTTACTACTCCCCCAGTGTCCTTTTCAGGAGCATTTTTCTATAGTCAGCTGCTGAGGCTGGCTCCCTGTGCAGCTGCACAGACAGCGTTGCTGGTGCAAGGGAGTGATGGTACACAGGTAGGAGCAGGCAGCCAGGCTTGGAGAAGAGGGAGGAAAAGAAGAGCAATAGTTCTTGCTGCAATGTGTCAAATGCCAGCATGCAGAGCCCCAACAAAGCTGGTCTGCAGAAACAACATTGGTGTTTCCTGGGAAGGCAAAGACAGGGCACATAAGATGTAATGGACACACCTGCAGAAGAGATATGCCTTCTCACTATCGTCTCTAACATGAACAGGGCAGCTTTTCCAGTCAATCTGCTCTCCGTTCCACTATTATGTATAGTGTGGAGATAAAGTTGCCTGGGCCACTAACCATCTTTGAAAGAGAGGTCTATCAATGGACTAGAGTGTGTCCATGAAGGTTTTTATACATTTCTTGATGGACCATACTCAACAAATTAACATAGTGTTACTAATCTTACAATGCCTTATTTGTGCTAAAATAAAACTGGAATTGGGTTCCACGACACAGCTAGGGTTTAAAAGAGCAAGATGCAGTTGATGGGAGTTAGGTGCATAATCCCCTAGGTGCTTTTGAATAAGATCTTCTGTGTTGTGGTGAGAAAATGAGGAAGAGGAAGAGAAATTAACAGTTTTTCAAGCCTCAAGATATATTACAACATAGACAGCTTTTGCTGCTTTGCTATAGATTGTGAATGTGCCACAAGAAAATCCATGTTTTAATTTATGTTCCAAGTATTTCTTGTTCTCTGAACTACATAAATAGATGCAAAAAATAAGGGAAACAGTTATTTGTCAATATTGATGCTATCACATATTGATCAGGTGATTACATAGGAAATTTTATGTAAGCTGTTCTCTGTAATTTTACCAGTATTTCTTTGCATGAACTGCTCCACAGGTCAAATTAATCTGAGCTCTCATTTTTTCACTGTCCCACTAGATCTCAGCTTTCCCCTACTTATCCTAAAGTATTGTACCAAATCCATGTGCTCAACTCACATTGAGCAGCACATTCATTATCTCCATCTTTTTCCCTGAGTATACATTAGTCATTCGACCAACAGTGTGCTCAACTACTCTGTAGCTCCCCTCTGCCATAGCAGGCCTTGGCTTATTCTACCTTTCATCTGAGAGAAATTTTCACAGCTTTCACAAATAGTTTTTTATCCTTGAAGACTTACTTAGAGGACACCCATGGCAAAAGGAGCAATAAGAGCTTATTCCTCAATGGAGAAAGTTTTGGCTAAAGAGGAAGAAACAATGGGACCAAAACCTCTTCTTTTGTTGACTTCAGCTCATGTATTTTGTATCTCAAGAAATTACCCTTCTGAGGAAAGCAGGCAAAGAGTAATGACTGGTAAGGTAGTTTTATGTTAACTAAGCTGTCTAAGGAGGGAAAAAAAAAAACATCAGGATAAGAAAGCCAACAGAGTAAGTAGTATTTTAAAGTATTAAGGACTTTGTCTGACAAATCCTACCTGCATAATGATAGTAAATTATTAATTTACTTAAATTCTTTGCTAATGTCTAGCACATTTGCCCAATTTCATCTCATAAAGATCATATGGTGAATAGAAATCACACTGACATCAGAGATTTATACCTTTGCTCCCAACCAGAAAGCTTCTCTCTCTGAACTTTTACTTTTGTGGAGAACTGTACCATAAGGCTTGGGAACCACAGTTAGAGGCCTGAAGTAAAAGTGTGGGATAAGCCCCTCAAATCATCATACCTGAAAGATTTGGTTGTAAAATTATTGCTTTGTTTTATTATTTGGTTATTACAGTAGCGGTTTCTGCTGTCCAGTTGTCACTGATACCAAGAAATTACTCAGGAGTAAGGTTCAATCTACTAGGCTGTAATCATGGCTTGCCCAAAATTTCTGTGTCTGCAATAGATCTATGGCAAAGATCAATAGGTGCAAGGCTGTCTGTCTTGAGTAAAACCTGCAGGACTTGGTATGTTATGCATTTGGCAGCCCTGTGGGTCTAATTTGGCTGTTAGCTCATAGTCTGAATAACCAGCATCAGCATAGGTGTGATCCCATGAAATTTCTAAGCCTGTGAGAAAGTCTTCCTGCTCTCTTTAGAAAGGAACAATCATTTTTTGATGGCTTTTAGCAATAGTAAATGATCACTCCTTATGTTGACTCAGTTATTCTGGCTGATATAGAAAGACCAAGCTTTGCCCACCTGTTTGACTGCCCACTCGCCAGCCGCCTATTTGAAGGAAGAGTGGTGCAGTCCAGTTGCTTGGACGGACTCTATTACTAGTACTTGGAGACTCTTGAGGGTGGTCATGCAACTCAGATTATATTCTTGCTATATGCATGTAACCATTTTCCTCACAGTATCCTGCAGTAGTATTAGAAGCGCAGTTTACCTGGTTGGGGCTTTCATGTAGTAACTGTATTGAAAAAGCTCACCCATAAATAGCAAAATGCAATCGGACCCACAAAAAAAGAGTAGCAAATTGCATAGCTACCTAGCTGACAAAGTCCATTTAATCTCTAAAACTCCTAATGCATATTTTAAGAAACCAGTATTAAAGTAGGACAATTTATTTTGGAAGATGCTGGATAAACACATTAAAGTTTCAGCACAGTACCCTTCACAATTCTGTCAAATATGTTTTTTTTTTCTGTGTTAGTTGCATATTTAGTTCTTTCAAGAACATCCATTTTCAATGTGTTTCTGTTTTTACATTCACTAGGGACCCGTGTGAGGATCTGGAGTACATGTATGAAACATTCAAGACCAAATGGACCAGAAAGATTACAACACTAAGGAGGACACCTAGATTAAACATTTATTCAGCAATGATGTAATCTGGTAGATGTCAAACAAGCACACACAAAAAGTTGATTTAAAAAATGGAAAAGATGGCTTCCAGTCTCACAGACTGCCTTTGAAAATGAAGGTAGTAGAACAATTTCAGGATAGCTATTAGCTAATAATGTGTGCAGGGGCATCACAGGATAGTTTATGTATTTGGACATCCATTTTGATTTCTAATGCAGCTGCTGATGCTGGTAACTATTCATCAATGTGAGTAAGATGTTTTGAACCTGTCTGTTCAAATTTTTCTCTTTAGAGTTTAAAAGCTAATTCATTCACTCAAACGGAGCATTCTGTATAAAATTTATAACAAATTAGCTATTTTGCCAACATTACCGGATGCTTGCCTCCAGAGCATATATGTCCTGGTTACCTGCAAGATAAACAATCACTCTCAATTTCAACAGTGTACAGTTTCAAGACAGTTCACACTTCTGTATTACTGAAGGATAGTTGTAAATATGTACAGTACCCATACTTGAGGCCAGATTTTTGGAAAATCAATACTTAAAGTCGTGAGCTCTTTTGACAGTCAGACTGCCTTGTTTGAGCTGGGTCATCTGAAGTTGGAGTGTTGAAAGTGTTTGCTAAGAATTTTTGAAAGTCAGAAGAACCCAAAAAATATGGCTAATTCTGTACTGCCACACTAGTGTATAGGGAATAATGGTTGCTGCAGAGTCCTGTGCCTGAGTTTAATCTAGCTTTAATTTTTAATACATTATGGATATGAATTTTAATTTGTGTGTTTAATTTATCAGACTTCTTTTATTTAGGCCAGTAAAAGCTAGCTAAGTAGGCAATCTCATTTGACTGGAACCTGTCCTTATGGACATGGTTTTGTTGCATCACTTACTTATAGGCATCATTCAATTTGACAGAAAGCCATCTTTACTCAAGAGCAGCAGCTTTCAGTGTTCGGTACTATAGGTCCAAATGATCTTAAAACACTTCACAGTGTGACAGTGATGTTTTCTGTCATCTGATAGATCATAATCTAAAGCAAGTGGAAGATGTAAATCTGACTACCTGTTTAGGTGTCTACAAAGTATAAAAGTCTGGAGGTCATCCCTTTATGCAAGGAGGAAAGACTTGGTTCCACAGTTTCCAGGATATTGTCAGATTCACTACAGGCTTCAGTATCACAGCTTTTATGATTTTTTTTTTTTTGGTGGGGGTTGGGAGTGTTTTTTTTTTGTTTGTTTTTGTTTGTTTGTTTTGAATTTGCCAGAGATTTTGCCATTCTGAAACCTGTGTTGCTGTCAGGTGGTTGAGAAACACCTTTTCAAAACAGGAGAGCATTTATTAGTCAGTCAGAACATAGTATCTAAAATTAGACTAGGGAGAAGTAACAAAGCTTTCATACATGTCCTGTGATGGAATATCCTATCTCCCCAAGGCCAAAAGATCTAGAATTTCATTCCATCCACTGCAGGAAGCTTTAGCACTCTTGTCACCACCTCTTTAGTTCTTTGTTTCATACTGAGCCTTGGATACTTTCACATATATCAACCCCTTTCACCAAAAATTGTTTAAATATGATGCTCTATCATATCACCTTATAGTGCATGTGGAAGGTGACTTGACTACTAAATGATGATTCACTTTAGAGCAGTCATTCTATCTTAGACTGTAGACCTATCTTTGTTATTAATATTATTCTCTCTCTTCAGAAAGCTTTTTTTTTTTTTTTTATCTCAGTATCTGACAAGATAAAAAGGCACAGAAAGAAACTAGTCACATGTATTCTTCACACCCCCCCCCAAAAAAAAAGGAAAACACAGTGTATGTCATCTATGACAGTCAGACTAAACCATGCAGTTATTTTGAGTACTAGATCTGTTAGTGCAAGCACTGGATCTGTTAGTACAATCACTAACACAAAAGGCACCTAACTTATTTTTCCGTGTAAGCTAAACCAGTACCGCTTTTGTAGTCTCAAAAAGTAAGTAGTAAGTTAAAAACAGCCTTTATATTTTTCATGAGTTTGTGGATCTTTTAACTGTACACGTGAAAGCAATACTTTGCAAACTCTGTTATAGCAAGAGGAATATGCCAATTAAATCCCCTTTCTCTCGTAAAAAAAAAAAAGAAAAAAAACAACATTGAAACAATTCCTTCATGTTCTACCATTGGGTTGGCAAATTCACACTCATGCAATGTTGTTCAAGCCTTTTCATGCCTCACCTAGCAGTAGTAATTCAATTCAATGACTCTGTTGTATTCCACATGGCGGAATGTCAGAAAGTGTTTCATGCAATGTCAATCATGTGCTAATTTGACAAATTATTTCAGATTCAAATAGTGAGAATTCCTTTGAGGATATTTAAACCCAAAGCACAAAATACACATTTACTTCCCCAAACTCATGTTTTTTAACCCCAGAACTAGAATGAGCAATGCCAATTTCACTACAGATGTCAATCAAGTTATGCGGAGATTCTTGACCTCCCTTCCAGGAGGAAAATATACCCACAGCATTTGCACTATATGCTAAAATTAAATAAGAGGACATTATTGGTTTTAGGATACTGACAATATCCTAAAGATTTTAAGAAATGTTCTCCCTTCATAATAAAACAGTGTCTGAAAACACAATCCCTACCTCCCTATAAAAGTTATAGACTTTATATTTTTATTTTTATAAAAGGTAAAGACTTATTTTTTTTTAGTGTGATCCGAAGCTCATTGAACTCAAATATAGTGTTTGTATTTCTATATGGATAATCTGATAACTGGAAAGCAGCTTTTTTTTTCTGCTTCTCATTGCTGACTTATGCTTTATTATGAAGGAAGCGACCAATACTTTTGCATGCTGCATTGTTCTCTGACTTATCTTTCATCAGTTATTGATAGCAAAGACCAACATAAATGTTTAAGTAAAATCAGAAAAAAGTCTCAGGCTTCCAAAACCATTAAACATCTTACTCCATGGATGTTCTACCAAGGCCATTAAGACTTTCTATAATAATCTCCTTTCCTGAAGAAACAGATGTATTGTAAATAGAGACAAAATGGAT
>VXAL01002614.1:0-23329 GCA_013399475.1 Chauna torquata
ATCTGGTCCAACCCCCTGCGCAAACAGGGACACCCAGAATAGGCTGCCCAGAACCATGTCCAGGTGGCTTTTGAAGATCTCCAAGGAAGGAGAGTCCACAACCTCTCTGGGCAACCTATGCCAGTGCTCCATCACCGGCACAGTAAAGAAGTGCTTCCTGGTGTTCAGATGGAACCTCTCGTGTTTCAGTTTGTGACCATTGCCTCTTGTCCTGGCACTGGGCACCACTGAAAAGAGCCTGGCTCCATCCTCTTTACACTCTCCCTTCAGGTATTTATAGACATTGATAAGTTCCCCCCTGAGCCTCCTCTTCTCCAGGCTGAGCAGTCCCAGCTCTCTCAGCCTCTCCTCGAGGGAGAAGTGCTCCCGTCCCTTGATCACCTTTGTGGCCCTTCCTTGGACTCTCCCCATTATGTCCATGTCTCTCCTGTACTGGGGAGCCCAGAACTGGACACAGCACACCAGGTGTTGTCTCACAAGTGCTGAGTAGAGGGGAAGGAGCACCTCCATGCACCTTCTGGCAGTACTTGGCCTAATGCAGCCCAGGATACCGTTAGTCTTCTCTGCAGCAAGGGTACATTGCTGACTCATGTTCAACTTTTCCAATGTTCTTCCCTTTTGGGGTTTTTCACATTTTGGGTGAAATCCTGAACACACATTACATAATAATTTCAGGCACCTGTCCCACGAGGGATCTTTGCCTGACATAAAGAAGTGTTGAGTCCTTTGAGAGGAACAGAGCTGCATCCATTCCACATGCTAACATAATCAGGAATATCCAGGAATATGGTTCAAAACTGTTTACACTGTCAGTAATAACCCTGGCAAAAAGAGTTTTTGAACTGCTCTTTATTGACGCTCACCTCATTCCAGAGCTCAGCAGAAATGTGCATAGCTGATACAGACAGCCACAGAGATTTTTGTTTTGTCTAAGTAAGTCTGAATAAACAATAAAAGGTTAAGTGTTTTTTTTCAAAGCCTGAAACACAGGCAAACAAATTGAGGGTAGAGAACTCAATTATCGGAAGCAGAAGCTACTGGCAGTTACACTCAACAGAGCTGAATAATTTTCAATTACTCTGGGAGAAGAGGTCGCCAAAATATATTCCCCAATCTGTACATTCCTAAACTCAGATCTCCTGGTGTTACAAACGTCCTTTGTCAAGATAATTTAGGCTTTTTGCTGTGGGGGTTTTGTTGTTGTTGTTTTATTTTTGGGGGTTTTTTTGTTTGTTTGTTTTGGTTTTGTTTTGTTTTTGTTTTGTTTTCCCTCACCAAGCACACTTTTCCTTACTTTGATATCGCAAGTCAAGTTCTTTCCTTAGGGCACCTGCATTAAGCTTACCCTACTAAATATGTGCCTTCAACAGAGAACCCATTTGAACCCCCACTTTCTGAAAGCCAAACTTCACCACCATCACAGCCAACCGCTTTTCCAGAGAGATGCTGTACATAGTGGGGGCTGCTGTAAGTACCTCTCTGACCCAGCGTGCTGTGTGTTAACACAGCAAAATGAGGAGATGGGCCCCATCCAGGAGTGACCTGTGCCAGCCTCTGAGCTTCCCAGCTGTACCTGCACATCCCAGCTAAAGCCATGGCTTTTCCCAACAGGGACTGCAGAGGCTTAGCAGGGTTGACCAGCTGTCCCAGTACAGAAAATAAATCTTTTGTGCATGGTGTGACTATATCTCCTACCAAACATCGAAGAGTCTTGAATGCTGTATACCAGATTTGTCACATCTTCCTGGCTTTGAGACTCCATCTCTGTTAGCATCATACTGCTGACACTTCCGGTTTCACAGTTTCTTGAAGCCATTTTTTCCTTGGCTTTTCTCTTGGCAGTTTTTTTTCTTAATGTGAGGTTTATTTTTTTCCAGGAGGCGACAGGAATGGAAGCTACATTTTACATCAGAAAGCATCTCCATCAGTATAAAAAGAGAAAGGGAACTTCTGCTTTGGTGTGTATCACACACACACATATGTATAACAACCACCATGTGGAGCCAGGATGGTAAAATTTCTAGCATATGGAATGAACTAGGAAATTTTCTATGTACTTCTGTTATCACATACAGCAGCACCTAAATGTGGCAATTATGGTATCAGGAAAGATGCTCAAATGTTTATCTCTCCATTAGGACTTTACACTGCTATCTGGTCTAAATGGTGCAGTGAATCCCAACAGGAAGAGCTTTTATGATGATAGTGTCATTTTTACAGCAAATATAAGCTGACGATTTTCAGTGGAAGGAGAAAGCCACTAAAAATTGACTAACCTACTTTTTAGTCAGAAAAGAGACATTTTATTTAAAACCTTTGTGTGAGAGAGGCAATCCATTTATCATCAAATACCTGCCCATACAGTTGCCAGTGTGTGTGGAGAGAAGGTAAAAGAAGAAAAATAAACCTATTTCCTTATTTCCCACACAACATGCATAAACTGCCCACTACATACAAAAGAGGTTTTGAACTGGCTAGTAATGAAATGGCTTCTGGACAGAAAAGCTCCCTCACTCTTAGATTCAGTGCTTCTTTGGAGGTCTGCGGCCATTGTTAGCTTCCCAGTGGGGGAATTTTCTCTTTCTGAGCCTGGCTTATATTTGGTGATCTTGGGGCTACTAAAGGGCAGAGAGATGGTGCACTTTCCTTATTCTGCTGCCTTTCAGGGGACTGTGGGCAAATTGCTTCACCTCTGTAAGCCATTGCTTGCCCCTCCATAAGCTGTGTGTAAATCATACCATCTGACAAAGAAGGCTTAATAAATTAATGCTGCCAAGTAACATCTTCTGCTGGAGGATTTCAGAGACCTTTCCTGGAAATCCTCCTGTGAAGGATGCAACCATACTTTCGCTTTATTAGTCATGGACCTCTGGGGACTTTTGGTTTTCTCCTTGGCAAATGCAAACCTTACCCTGTTACCTCTCCATTGTTTTAAAATAGAAATAAATCTGGATGTCACTGATGAGAAACAGTAGCAGGTGTATCTTGCTGTGGGATGATGGACCCTTTTGGAGGTCTTCACTGTGTAACGAAAAAGGAAAGAAAAAAAAAAAGGATAAATTTACAGAATTAAAAAACCTTGCGAGCTTTGCAGACTGCGTACCACACCAGCAACCCAGTGCACCCCTGTATTTTAAGAAAACTCAGATGTCACATACTGCTGAGCTACTCCCATTGCCTCATTTTTATAATGTGGAAGAAAGCAGTCACAGACATAGAAAAGGTAATGATAAAGAAATGGCTGTTATCTCATCCCAGTCTCTCAGTCATTTCCTAATTCCAATTTGGTATTCCCCTCCATTGCTCACCTCCCAATGCATTTTGCTGCTGTAAGGTTGACTCGATGTTGCTTTCTCTATATAGCAAAACTATTACAGTTTTAAGGTGGGAGGCCTACCGATTTCATAGAGAGCATCCCAAATACCAAATGCCTAGTCCCTAGTAGGGCACTCTTCAGTGTAAATATATACCACATATTGCTGCAAAAGTCAGGAACTAAAAGCAAGCAAAGCAGTCAGTAGCCTATTCTTAAAAAGCATCCTTTTGGTTACTCTTCCCTCCACTCCAGCCCTGCTTTTAGCACCCCTGCAGGGTTCCTTACTGCACAAAAAGCCTGTGCAACAGAGGAAGCTCCTGGGTGTGCATCAGCCCCCCTCCACTTAGAGGAAAGGAGAAAGCAAAGATGTGACCACTAAAGTGTTCTTTGCCACAGTTTTCTGCTCTATGTCAGCTCTGCCTAGATCTCCATGGTTTTGCATCTCCAGGAGCGTGCTCAGAGGCTGAGCTGGAAGGCACATCCTCAGTACAGTTGCTGAAGGGAAGCAAATCAAGTGTTTTTGTGGCTTTGGTTTTGCAGCACTCTGTTAAACATTGAAAAGTGACCAATGACTTCACAGATATCCTGAAGCATGTGACTGCCCCATCCACCAAATCTCTCCTGGCCATCTGGTGTGACCATATCCTATGCATGATCACTCGAGTGGAATTTTTGACTCCTTATTCCTCACCAAAATATTTGTTCTTTTTCTGGCATGTCCAAGAAATTGATAAATTTTATCACATCAAGAAAAGACTGCCAGACTTCACTCCATGCCCGCTTAGAGCTGGTTGACACATTGGCACCATCTCTCATTAAGTCACAAGAGGTCACCTTCTGCTTTTATCAGCCAGCAACTCCAACCTCTGTCATCCACCTGACAGCTTTTCAAACAAGCAGCTCCTATGGTAACAGTCCTTCAAACTTTCAAGGACACCTGGTAATCACCCATAAAGCTCTCTCACCATTCCCCTTCAAATCCTCTCCTGCAAAACATTGTCTGGTCTGGGGCATCTGTTGTGCTACAACTTGCTGCACTGACCAACGTCGTGGTAGTGCTACAGTGCTACAGTGTTCCCTGCTCTGGCTGTTGTCTAGCAAAACAAGGATAAGCATTTTGGCACAGGAAACCCCCTTCTTGTTTCTTGTTGTGTTAGCCAGAGGTATTCAGATCCGTGGCTAGGCTCCAAGTACTGTGCTAATAAAAAGCAAAAGAAAATGATTCCCCAAGCTCTGGATGTATCGTTCAACAAATAAATCTCAGGTCAAATTTAAGCAATAAACTTCAGGTCAAAGTTAAGCAATTTCCTTCTATTTACTTCAATTTTACTGACAATGAACAACTCTTAGCAGGTAAACCTCAAAATACACCTCCAATAACAATTGTTTTGCCTCAGGAACTTATGCAGCATTCTAGCTACAGCAGCTATATAGCATTTCTTTTTCCCCACGCATACAAATACACACTCATACTTAATACATTAGCATTTCCACTATACATTTTTACAGTGTATCCAGTTAAGCAAATTGCTCAATTAGCTGAATAGGGTTTTTTCTTTTCATTGTGAAAAGAGAGAGTCTTGCCGAATGGAACGGCATTCTCGGTAAGAGGTCAGTTGGGTGTGATTTTTGGAATAAAGGAGAGAGGATGAGTGGGTTGTAAAAGATTTTTTAATTATTCGCTTTTTATTGCCTTAAAAAGTCAAACAGAGAGGGCAAATCAACACACATACTGATTCATGCTGGCATGTAACAGTAGTGTGTTGTAGAAAAAGCCCACCATACTTACTGGAATTTTCCCGTTCTAGCGCATACCTCATGGATGTAGAAAAGACTGTGGGACTGTCAAATACTGAGTGTCATAGAATGGTATATCCACTCGTTGGTAAAATAAGTCAGTTAATTTGGCAGGTAAGTATTAAGTAATCATATTGTCAGAACAAGGCAAGCGGCTAAGAAGGGAAGACAAAGAAGAAAAAATAATATAAAGACAAGGAAATAGGAAGGAACCAAACAGGAGACAAGGAAGGGTTTTGATGGCCAAGGGATGAGAGAGTTAAAGATGATAATTCTTCCGTTCTGGGTGGTACCTGGTCGCCTTGCCCTTGCTGCTAACGTTGGACTCCCTTTCTGACTTTCTGCTGCAATAGTACAATTTGGGTATCATCTGGCCTGGGTTTTGTTACATACCAAATGGAATGGCTGAGATAAACTTAAGCAGGTTAGGTATTTCTTCATACACATTTTTAAAGATTTTTTTCAAAAAACTTTGAAACATTCATGTTTTCTGTGGATTTTTCTCTTTTTTTTGCTTACTCAGATCTTAGTAGATGTTAATTCAATTTTTTTAAGTAAATATCTCTCTATCTTGATTTGTTTTTTCCCGTATTTGGTTTCCACATAGCAAAATTTCAAATGAGCTGAACATTTATTTTTAATTTCATTACATTTTCCTGGGGTAAAAATGTCTATGATATTTGCCTAGGCAAAGTGTTACATCACGTACTCTATTTATGTTTCAGCATCACAGTGGCTTTTAAAAGCTCACAGCAGGAAATGAAGAAAAGCCTGAACTCATAATTATTAAATAATAATAAAAAATGTACTCTGCTAAGGTTGCATTTATTCAAAATGGTACAATTAATATATCCCCATGTTTCCATTAATATACGTTCCGGTGCAGAAATTGATAGGAAATGTGGTCATGGCATGAACTTTACAGCAGATTTGTATAGTCTCTGCTGAGCAGAGTTTAATTGAGCAAATCAGCTTGGATAGGGAGTACTGCAGAGAAATGAGATTATCCGTCATGCTCCACCTAAACGATCAATAGCCAAGTCCTCCTTGTATTGACAGAGTTGGAAGGATGCTGCTTAGCATGATCAGACATCACAGGGAACAGGGAATTTAAATGTTCCCCCATCCCATGGGGCCAAACCATTACTCTCTTAATCTTCCTCAACCTTTATCCTTAGGTCTGCTCCTTGCTGCTCCTACTGCCAGCCTGGGACAAGGAGGTATGGGGCCTCCCCCCACCTGATTTCCCTCCCTTTCCCCTTCCTCCTCCCTCCAGTTCATCCTTGTGGCCCCCAGCACTGCCTCCCTCTGCCTCTCTCAGGTCTCTCTGCCTTGTCTGGCACCTGGGGCTTGCACCCTTCTCAGCTGCTCACCCACATCAAATGCTGGGATGGCTCCTCCTCTCCTCCCCAAGCCCAACAGTCTAACCACAGCCTGGTCTTTGCTTGTCACTCTGACCTTCACTAGTGTTAAGCCATAACACAAGCAAAATCATCATTCACAAAGCATCAGTGCAGAGCCTCAACTCCATTCGAGACATCAGTGGCAACATCATCTTTCCTGGATTCTCATTACAGCCATGAATTTGCAATGTCTGTTGCCATCCATCTTCACTCATTGACCAAAAGTCTTCACCTTCATGGTTCTTCATCACACAACCCATCCCTCTGTGTAGCACCTGGTCTGTTATCTCATGATTAACCCCCTACCTTCAGGCTGCCAGCAATGCCAGCTGACCACCTTCTTATCTGCAAACCAAGACCAAGTTGAACTCTTTGCACACACAGGGCTTTTCCGTCAGCTTCTGCAAAGTGCTTTATTTCTACATTCCCTACAAAAGCTACCTTTGCCAGAAAGACCTTCAAAGCACAGCCCTTGGAGAAGGACTCAGCACACCACAAGCTACAACTGCTGAGTGCCGTGGAACTCCTATTCCTGTGAACACATTCAGATAATCCCTTTCTGATTTGCTCTATTAACAGGTGTACCTTGACAATTTCCTAGAGAGTGAGTTGTCATGCTCTGAATCCTTGGTGGACTCCTGGAGATGCTACTGTAGTAAGCATCCAGAACACAACTCCATCTTCTGATCTTTTCTCCATCATTTGTCTATCTCTACTGACGACCAAGGTGCAGGGAATGTCCATGGATGAATTGACGCATGGGGTCTCAAAAAACACCAGAGCTGAAGGAATAAGTGCTCAGACTTTCACACAATTGTAGAATTTTTTTTTTTTTTGGCAGTTTCTGTTTTTGTTGAGTAAAGAGCATACTGAATACTGTGAATAACTGACAAGAAGCAAAAGTTAAAAGGACAAATAGGATTTTGTTAAGCTTTTAAGTTTAAACTGTGCTTATGCATGGAGACCAAATTCACACAGTGTTTACTTCTTGAGATCATAGAGGAAAAAAAACATGTTGCTGCTGCTGCAGACAAAGGATGGGAAGTGCAGGGCTATCACAACACCTGGCAGCACAAGTGTCATTGCAATTCTTTACACGCTAGTGTATGGTGTCATACAGCAAGTCCAGTGGCTCATCTGGAGCAGGAGGCATAGCACAGAATGTCCCAATCACCCTCCCTGAGCTAAAAGCCCATTGCTAAATCTTCACCAAAGTCGTACCTGAAGACAAAATATTCAGGAGGTAATGAGCACAGTTCTGCTGCTATAGGAAAACATCCATTCTGGCTATTCTAGTACTGCATCAAAGTGCAAGAGAAAAAGCAATTCCAATAATAATTTTATCTCTGTTATCGTGAGTATATATTCTTTAACATTACAAAAACCAGCCAGCAATATTTTTATTTCACAACACTTCGTTGACAGACTCTCTTGTCTGAAGCAATTCAGAACTCCGGCTAGTGAAACTCATCACTTTCTTATTTGCCTCCTTCAGTGCCAAGTAGATATTTATAACTGTTGCAGTCAGTCTGGAAATAAGTATACAGCTCAAGGGTGCTGCATGTTACCAGTCAAGCAGAAGAAGACAAAGACAAACAAAAAGCAGTGAAAAGACATGATATAGATACATGGAAGATTGTGACTACCAAAGAGCTAATGGTTTTGTGATGGTAAGAACTGAGCTTAGAAGAATAACAGGTATTAGTAATGGTTTTGTTGAAAAATCTCTTCAGGCCATTAAAGTATTAAGCTGTTCTTTATCGCACTTTCTCTTCTTCTTCTTTTCTTTGCTAGTTCGTATTTTTTTAATACCTCATTTCTTTATATCTCTCCTACTGGACTGAATAGCATCGAGCTGCCTTCATCACACAAAATCACAGATCACTAGATTTTTGTTTAGTTGTAGACATAATTCAAGACAATCAAATTTGAATAGCAATTTCGTGTTCACATCTTTTATTTATTAAGGTTCTTCGAAATACAAGAAAAAGGGAAAATACAAAACCCAGTGCTACATAATAAAGGAAACATCAAAGTGGGAAAAAAGAGAGGAAAAAAAAAAAGAATTTTTTTGTCTGTTTTTTCTTCTAAAAGATGCAAAACTGGTGAGCCAGATTCCCTCCCTTGCAGAGATATGTTCAGTGTGAGAGGCTGAAAGGTTTACAGCAGGACGCCACTCACACAGCTCTCACTGTCTGTCCTGAGCAGCTCTGGTTTAAATTACAGCTACCTCGGGGTGCCTGTATCCCTAACCAGCAGGCAGGGTTCCCAGCTGAGAGGCACTGGAGGGTTTCCAGCGTCTCCCATGTGGTTTGCATCCCCAGGAGGGGGAGGCTGATGCCAACCTCAACCCTGTGCCTGCAGCCTTCCTCCCCACCCCGCATCCTCCCAGCAGAAAGCTCGTGTGCAGGGATATGGGTGTAGGTACTGACTCGGCACCAATGCTATCTCAAAAGCACAGAGGGAGAAGAGTGTGGGACGGGGCCTGAGCTGCTCCCAAGTCTCGATTTTTAGTGCTGGGCTAAGTGAGAGTTTTCCACAGGCTGTAGGACTAGGGAAGGGAGCACATGCTTACAGGTCTTCTGGCTTTGCCCAAAGCTTTTATTTCATTGTTTTGAGCTGTTTAAAAGGTGGTTGTGCTGGATAAGTAACCAGGGCCTGGGACCCATCAGAACAGCAGCCAATTTCAAAAGTTAGATGGTGAATTTTCCCAGAATCTTCTGGGAAAAGGTGGTGCATTTTGTAACTGCTTTCTATTATTAGTCTGTCACTATAGTCCTAGATTAAAAAATCATTTCAAAAGAAGGAAAGAGAAAACGTATTGTTCTTTCTCTGTGGCTGGATTCTCTTCCTTGCTTCCCTGTGCAAAAAACATTGTACAATTTAAATGTGAAAACAAGTTATAGCTATAGATCCCATGTTTGGAGAGATAGAAGGAAGTTTTGCTTGAAGTCTTAGGATGATTCTCACTTTGAAAATACGTTTCGGTAGTATTAGATTATATAATGACACATATGCAGTCCTGCAGGCATGACTTGCTTGAGTTGCTTTCCTCATCTTCTTGGTATCTGGGGTGGCGGTCTGCAGAAGAGGTTCCTAAATTACATTTCCTGTTCCTATATTTCAATATATGAGTAAATTTCTACAGATTCTGAGCAACTTTTGGAGTTGCAGTCCTGTGGGGATCTACCCTCCTTCAATTCAAAAATCAAAGTCTAGGACTCAAAAGAAAGCAGGCACTGAAGGTTCCTTCAGTGAGGGATTTATGCCTGAATCACAAACCTGCTCAATAGGCTTGCCAGCTTTCTCCAATGATAATGTTTCGCATTAGTTACTTGAGCTCAAATGCAGCATTTGCAGGAGAAAAATGTTCTACAGTTCACCATTCTGGAAAGAGCCGATTGTTGTGCTGTCAATAAAAAGGATTACAGAGTAGGAGAATTTGTTACATACACGTATGGCCCGTGAAATACATCCTCATATGAATCTTTAAATATTATCAGCCTACAGTAATTGTTACTTACACTCCACCCACTTTATTCTTCATTCCTTCCTTCCCTCTGAAGAATAATTTGACAGTTGTTTTCTTTGAAAAATTAAACTACAGGATGATTTCTATGTCTAACAGGGACACAATTATGCTATCATAAGCACATTGAAGAAAATGTGGACAAATTCAAAACCCTCATCTACATGAAAGCAAAAATCAGAGTGCTTTCTAGAAATGAGATGGCCTGCAGAAACCTGAGGCTGTGTTGGAAAACTGTGGCTGCGATGGGACAAAGCCAGAGGGAATTAAGACCTCATCCCGAACTACAGATCCAGGGCTATCCCCTTAGCATTGTGAAAAATGAATTTATACCTAAAATCACGAAAATAGACCCAGGCATTAGGATCACAGGTATTACTTCACTGACAGCCTATTATAAATCTCCAGCTGTGTCCAAAGTTAAAAAGCCATTTCATAGTTATATTTATCAGGATGAAAAATGTGCAAATCCACTTCTCTTCTTTGTTTGCTTTCTTTTTTTCATGTTTTTTTCTGGTAGGTTGGTTGGTTGGTTGGTTTTGGTTTTGGTTTTTTATATGTCATTATTAAAAGCAAGATTCCTACTGCACATAGCAAGGCTTCCCCAGACGTTCATCCAGTGCAGCAGTGAATCACAAATGTAAATCCAACACCCAGGATAAGCAACACACAGGGAAGAAGGACACAAGCTCTGCAGCAATTTGAAGGAGGCTCGTGCCACCCAGTAACATGGAAACAAGGCAGAGCACCTATTTACCACGATTATCCATACATCTCCCAATAGTCTGCTAGCAGAGGCCAAAGAGATCTGAGCAAGTGGATGACATCAAAAAAAAAAAAACTATACAGAAGGAGCTGCAGATCCCAAGAAAACAGGCCATTTTCAGAAGACATTTTCTGAAAGATGAGGTGGGAGAAAGGATGCTTGGGAAGGGTAAACTCTGCCTGGACACATGTCAAGGAAATAAGTATAGGGATATTAAAATAGTGTAACCAAAATCAGAGATCACAACAAGGAAAGGAAAGGAAAGGAAAGGAAAGGAAAGGAAAGGAAAGGAAAGGAAAGGAAAGGAAAGGAAAGGAAAGGAAAGGAAAGGAAAGGGAAAAAGAAAAAGAAAAAGAAAAAGAAAAAGAGTGAACTGATCCAAAAGGAGAAGATACAGACAGATCCACTTCAAAGCCCTAGGCCGTTCAGGGACCCACCACATGTCCATACTGCAAACAGGCAGTAGAACCAAGCCCTGCTCCATATTTAGCACTATTAAATTCTGACACCAAAGAAACACATGTGGCTACCAGTTGCCATTACATTTAACAAAAAGTATGAAAACAGAAATACCTCTTGGGCTAAGACGTTGTCAGAAGAACAAGGGATGTGCAGGAGAACTAAAATGAACCAATCAAAGTCAATGTGATGGTGCAAATCTCACCAATTCAGGATAGCTAGCCTGGGATAGCCAGGGGACACCTATGTTGACTACTGCTGCAGGGTGGCGGTGACCCAAGTGACCCCTGCTCTGCTGAAGTGGTCAACCCCTGAAGATGCCTGCTGAAGAAGGACAGGCGTTTAAGCCTGGCTGGGAACAGAAGACATGAGAGGCTCAAAGTTCCCTCTCATAATCAAGAAGTCTGTGTTACCTAACTCAGAAGCATGCACAGATGAGACACAAAATGAAGCAAGTCTCTGCCATCACCTTTTCCAAGAAGATAGGACTCATCTTACCGAAGCACGAGCATTTAAGATCCAGGCATGTTGCCCTAGCTCCCTCAGTAACCAGCAGCCCAAACAGCAGCTTTCAGAGGTAGCTCATCCCACCCGTCCCATGTACCAACCTGAGCTGGGGTGACACCCCAGAGAGCCCCTCGTGCAAGTGATCAGGAGAGAGGCCTGGGTGACCCACCCAGCCTAAACACCAGTGTCCTGGGAGGCTAAGTTTAGGAGGGACCAATCCCACCCACAGGGATCACGGAGCCCACAGGAGGTCCCCCGGTCTGCCAGCTCAGGGTGCGGCTGCTCTCTGCCCCACTCCGCTCCGCAGCGGTGGGCAGCGCAGGTCCTGCCCCAGCCCCGGCTCTGCCCTCCGCCTGCGGGCCAGCCGGAGGAGCGTGAAACAGGAGACCTTCCTGTGCCCTCACCTGAGACCAGGAGGCACACAGGGCTCCCAAGGTTAAAGGGAAACGAGGAAAGCCACAACACGGCAGAGGGGGCTCAGCGGGAGCACCTTGATAGCTGGGGGGAAAGCGATGGTGAATGGGAATGAAAAAGGGGGCGGCAGATTGGATTTGGAGATGCTGGGTAGTAGTAAATGAATTACTCATCACGGGCAAGGATAGAGGCTGTGCCTCGCATAGAGTGCTAAAAGCACTCTATGGAGGAAAACCATACCCAGCCACGACTGCTCCTCTCTGAGCACTGAGGCGTGAACACATCTGGGCCCAGATTCTTTCCTGAGCTAACTCCACAGTGATACCAGAAATTATGCAAGTTAAGATGCATATCTCTTATGAAAATGATGCAATAATCAGTGTCTACGGTTCGATTATGAGATAATTAATTTTAATTGCATATTACATTCTCATTGAATTAAAAGATTTGAAGAGTTTGACTATTTTTATATTCCCCTTGCAATACATTTTGTAGTCTGTGCTATTTAGAGGCAGAAAATTGCAACTATTTTAAAAACACGACAATGACTTTCACCTCCCTGAGGGAAATCCTGAATTATTACCTTTGACGGCATCAGGGTTTCATCCTTATTCTGTAAGAGAAAATCATTCAAGGCTCCTTTGTACCTTTGCCTTGTGCTCTTTGTGTCTTGAGTTCCCAACACTGATGTGAAAACACTCACTGTTTATTAGGTGGAAGAGAGGAAATTGTATTTCTCAGAATTTTTTTCTTCACCAGGAAATTCTGAAGCAAAAGCTTCCCTTTTCAGATATTTCCTTGATGCCACCCATTAAGCAGGAGCGTTAAGAGGGCAACATGTCCCATGAGCTCTCCATGAGCCAGCTGCGATGGCTCCTTTCCTGCCTTCAACATCACTGTGCCACCGGCCAGGAGGGCAACTGGGGTCGGACATTGCCCCGCGGCAGAGACGTGTTTTGCCTGTTCTGATTTCCCATTTTTCAGCTCCTGCCAGCAGCGGAGCATTGAGCAAAATGTCCCTGTCACAGCCCTAGGCTATTCACTGTAATAAGTCACTCGCTGAATTGCACCTTGTGGTCCCATTGTGAGGGAACAAATCACCAACTCCTCCAACTGCTCAAATACGTTCTCAAATAGTTGCTGAATAAGTCCTGCCTGTCATCGGCAATGTGTGACTTCCCATCCAGCAGTTTGCAGCAGGTATTCAAGACCCAGCCTTTGGAGCTGATGGGGCTTTGGCTGGCCGCAGGGGCTATGTGGGAAGATCCTGCTTCCTCCTGGGGTTTGGATACCCAGCCAGGAGGCTTTAGCAAGGGACGAAGCAAGAGCTTAGTAAATTGGCCCTCAGCAGTGAAAAGCTGGCATCTTCTGTGACGTGAGCAGCTCCAAAGCTGAATGAGGGAGAGCTGAGACACCTACACTAGACCATCACTGTCCCTTTCCAGGGTACAATACATGCTCCTCTCCTGGTCTGGCACCAGCCTTTCCCAGTCAGATCCAAACACCCACGGGGCTGCCTGCGGTGGGTTCGGTGGTGGGACACCCTCCCATAGCCAGGAGGAAACAGGTCCTGTGAGCCACAAACACCCAGCCAAGGAGGCTCTGTGATTTCCTCACATGAAACACAAGATGTCGGGGATGTAGAAAAGAAAGAATAAAAATTGGGTTTGCAAGCGTATCTCCAGTTTCATGCTTCCGTATATAATCTTGCCTCTGCAGAGGTATTTTTCCAGCATTAATGTCCCCCCACGCACACCTTTTGTGCCAAAGAGGTCAGCAAAACTGTGGAAATCTTACCAAACTCCAAGTATCGTGTTTTATTTTTCCTCATATCTGAAATTTTAGATTCAAAGAATATGCGAAGACAAGTTTCATACATGTTTCTCATATATTCCTGCCTTCTGCCCCTTATGTCTCAGCTTTTTCTTTCCTAGTCTTTCTTGCTCTTGCATCTTTTACTCTGACTGGAAGACTGCAAGTATGCAGGTATTGATTACACATCTCTTTCTGACACACCGCTAAAAGTGCCATCTCCCATCTTCACACTGGTGACTGGCTTACTTGGCAGGTTTCTTCCCTATGTACAAAACGCATCAAAATTGTATTACATGCTGTTGTTGTTTTTAATAGAAATTTTATTCAACTCACCCAAGTTCTCTTCGGGAGATTTTTTTTCATTTCACTTAATGCCTAACCTTCGCTGCTGTTGACAGGCACACGAATCTTCCTGGAGGCTGTTGTTTCTGAGCTGGCTGTGCTGACTGTGTTAAAAGTCTTTTATCCTGAGATCAGTGGTCCCAGGGAGGAGAGCAGGTGATTACGTCCTGCAATATGCCTGGCAAGTAGGGACCAATCATTTATTACTTGGCTGTCTGGAGTCTCTGAACTAAGGCTTATCCAGTTCAATAAGTGGTGGAACAAAGGCCACTCTGGCATGAAGCCTGTTTATATCTCAATAGTGGATTCTTCCTTTTTTTTTTTTCCTTATCTTTTTTCATTAAACTATTGGAGGGCTTTGGAAGTATAATTGTTGCCTGCTAGTGCAATCCCACTGCCGGTCCATCTCGCAGAGCTGTCCTGCAGCCGCACGGCACACGTGTCTATGTATAACTATACAGAACATCCCCGTGTGAAGCCAGGCTCTTAAACAATAGCAAGGGGCTTTTTATGCCATACAAAAATATATTAAAAATACATAATGTAACTTGTCTTAATATACTTTTCTGAGTCTAAAAATATGCCAGACCAAAAGAAACATATTTACATAAAAAGCAGACAAGGTCAAATAACAAAGAAAGCCCTTAATTAGTTGTAATCAACTTTAATTTGCATACCGTATATAATTCCTAAATGATTGTTAATAATAACTTTATATAATGGACTTCCAATTTTCATGAAAATGGCACATTTTGATAAGCAGACACAAAACCCTAGTACTAATAAGGTTTAATTTGCATACATTAGACTGATTATCCAAACAAAAGGATTACAGTATTACTTCTCCATACCTTTATGTCCTTATTATGCACATTTATTAACTTCACAAAAGCTAGCTGTTAGTGACAAACAATAGCCATGGCTGGAAGAGAAATCTACAGTGTGAATAAAGTGCATTTTAATGCTAAGGAGCAAAGTTTATACTGCACAAATGTTTTGTTTAACTCTTTCTTTGCAAAAGGCATTATGCTGTGTAAGACAGGCACTATTAGCTGGATAAATCACTTCTTCATTATGCGATTTTTTTGTAAGGAATATATTTTCTGTAAAAACTATGACCTACTCATGCTCCCAGTTTCCTGATGTGAAATTAAAGACATGGATGGTGCTTGAACATATCAGGAAACATGTTTACAATCACAAGATTAAGATGTTAACTCATGATTCCAGGGCACGGTGTTAATAAATATATTGCCATAAGCTTCGTTTTCACAGCGTAAATAATAATACAGGTGGCAATAGCTGTTCCTGAGGGTATTACATATACCCTGCAATTAAAGTGTGAGCAAGGGGGAGGAAAAAAAAAATCATTAGTAGATCTGGTATCTGAAGCAAATGATGCTCACCAAGGGGCTTATAAGAAAGCCAATAGACGTGAAGCTTAAATTGAATGCCACCCCAGAGCTCCCCCTGAGCTGTGTGACACGGGGCTGCACTCATACACCATGGTGACAGTGATACGAGAGGAGGAAGTCACTTCTGCCGCATTTTGCAGCCTTCTGGTGAGACGTGCCACCTCGGAACAGAAACACTGCTTCTGGAGGTACATCGTCAGCTCACGGGTTTCCATCCCCCACGAGCCTGGCAGCTGGCTCTTCAGGGAAGGTTGCTGCGGTTCTCATGCACCTTGGGTCACTTCTCAGGGGTAAGTTGTTTCTTGCGTGATTTTTGCCCAAGGTCTGCTCCATGTCTACATGCAACCTTTTTGCTTGGCATTTCACAGAAACACAAATCAGTTTTTAATGTTAGACTGATGCCATCCAGACAATAAGCATCTGGCAAGTTTACCAAGTACAGACACCCAACATTTTTTTTCAGCATCTCTTCCATCCAACTGCGTTCCAAAGAGCTTTTTTCACCAGTGCTTATTTTCACCTGTGCAGCTCGAGGCCACTGGCTTCTGGTTCAGTCCTGGTTGGTGCCACAAGGCCAAAGCCCAAGGTCTTTGCCCCAGCAGGAACCTGAGGATTTCATCAGGAAACTGTGAATGAACAAGGGCCTTGTGGTGTGGCCAAGGATCTCTAACTGTGAAACCACCACTGGGGTAGTCTTGCACAAAGACCATGTGCATTTGTTGGTCTGGAAGGACAGGTGGGGAAAACACATTTCAGAGGGTATAATATACATGAGAACCCTTAAATCTACTCAGAAACTTAGAGAGATCATTCTTTTGTCATAAATACTGATGACACCAGGATATTAATTGTGTTTGAGCTCTGCTATAAAGATACTGATATTTCAAAGGGTGCCCAATGTGCTTCTCTTCCAAGGAGCCTGCGGGACCCCAGGGGTAACCAAGGGCCTAGACCAGCAGCCTGTGTTTCTGGGCCAGCAGTTTCTGACTCAACGCCAGTTTGTTCTATTTTCAGAATAAACATGCCTAGAAGATTTGGCAGTGTCCGTTCTGTGTTCAGAGCGACACAGCCGCTAAACCCTACTGACATCCAGATGGGACTTGGATTCCTAAAAACACTGTTGAAAACAAGCCTTGGCATCTTACATCATTGAGTGTTTTTAAAGGTATCCCAGATCACGAAGCATATGGAGTTCTGCATGGCTTTTAGGTTAGCCAAAAAGCTTATGCTGACTGAACATGGATTTATTTCTGTCAGAAGACAAACACAAATCTGACTTGCTTTTCCCTACCAAATCACAGCCCTGTCTCCATTGAATTCTACTGGGCTTGAGCTGGCCTCGATTTCCTGACTGATAATCCTTACACACAACTCAGTGAAATTGCATTTGGATCCAGGCTGCAATTTTCAGTCTGTAAATAAGAACATTTTCCTAAGATCGTAGCGCTGTATTCATATTCTCCTTCATAGAGCTTTATGGCAGTTAAGTGAGGTGTGCCTGATTCTCCCTGGACACTCGTTCCTTTTGTTTTCCTTTGCAAAAACTGGTAACAGCCTAGGAAATGCACTCTACTTGGTTCAGCTCCCTTGTTCCCAATCCATCTTTCTGCTATGCACTGCAGAAAGGAAAAAAAAGAAGAGCATTTCATGTTACAGGCATTTGGCTTTTTGTCTGTCATACTGCAGGTCAAAATCCACCTTCAGATTTAAAGATCCCTTTGACCATTGAATTCATACAGCCTTGTCCCAGATAAAAAAAAAAAAAAAANAAAATACTTGCAAATGATTGCCCAGTTATTCTCATCAGTAAGTTTGCATTCAGCGAGGGAGGACGTGCACACCATTCCAAGCAACAGGTCCATGGAAAAGCCTTGTTCATACAGCAAGTTTTAAAGATCAGAAGCCACGCTCGGTATTGGAAATCCCAAGGACGTCCAGAATACTCAGACATTTTCATAATATTAGAACAAAAACAAAACAAAAACTGAAAACAGAACAAAGCCAAAGCATCCCTCCTAGTTCATTTTCAAAAGAGAAGAAAAATAACATCTTCCTGAGCATCGCTAAACAAGACAGACGAGCACATGCCCTGCTGAAGGAAACGAACAGATGTTCTCAAGCAGACCCCGGCTCACCTGGAAGCCCAGCCAAAGTCTTTACCTATTTAGGCTATGGTTGCCTGGGTTGCAACACAAAAACCATAATATAAATGTGCTTTCACTCATGAGAAAACCCCACTGACTTGAGGAATGAAAGGTTATGAGTAAGGGTTACAATGCAGGAACAATAATTTAGTTAAATCCAACGTCTTTTGTTTAAAGTTAGTTTTTCCGAGGTTCCATAATATTATTTTTAGTTTTCAGGAATGGAAACAATAGCTTAGCGCTGTAGGTGCCAGGTCTTTTTCAAGGTTTGATAAAAAGCTACAAGACAAGAAGGTGCATTGATTCCAAATAATAACTTACACTCTATGATTTCAAGATTTTACAATCCATGCATATGACTGGAAATATCTGTTTATAGAAGTTTCTAAGAATTATGTGTGAAAGGGAAATCTTAAAACATATATTCTTTTTTTTATTATTTTTGAATGGAAAACTTCAAATCAAAAGTCCAACAAATTGCAGCTGTTTGAATTGCAGCTGTCTGAATTGCTGAGCCAATTTACAATCAAATTGTAATTTTTTTCAGTTAAAAAAAAACCTTTGAATTTGGAAGGTCGTGCTCTGCTCCATACCGACCCACTCATACTTTTCTACGTCATGTACACCCGCAGTCCTAGCTGTCACATTCCTCAGGAGCCTAATTTTACCGTATAAGTTTTTACGAGCACATCTCCATTCATGATTATTTCAGAATATCAGATTTACCTCATTTTTTATCTTTGTATTTCAATCTACTTTATAACTCTACTTTATAAATTTACTTGATTTGAGTATCTTCAAAGGAATTCCTTCACATATTCACTTCTACAGACTTTGCTGCTATTAGCTGTGTTATTATGACTGTCCTCAGCATATTTTAGGAGATGTCCACATTGTGTCTCTTCCAGCAGTGTTACGCTTGTGAGATAGCAGGTTTGTTCATACACCACCAGCTATTTTCATAAAACATCCCTCTTCCTACAGAGCACCACAGAGTACTTTACAGATGGATTGAATCTTACATTAAGAGAGATGAGGAATACTAAGCAGAGAGGTCTGGAGAAACACACATGGATGCAGTATCAGCATAGACCCTTTGTCAACTGGCCTACATCCAGCCGTGATTTGTACTGGGGATGCTCCCCATGGAGGTACCAACACCAAGAAAGCAATGACGAGCACTGACCGACAGCCTCTTAGCATAAGGCCGTTGAAGAAGTTGCTCCTCATATCAGTGAGCATCAGCCTCCTCCACGAAAACTGAACATCCCCTTCTGTTAAATGTGGATTTTTCCTAACCATATTTTTTTTATATCTTTGTGAAATGGCAGTGCAGCCTCAGTGGCAGCCAGAGGCAATGGCTTCTGCAGATGCAGAAAATAATAATAACCAATATGATTGTAAGGCTAGATGGGTTGAGGGGAAGGATCCGACAGAGCTTCATACACAGTTTGCTGTCTTTTCCCTCCATCATCCTATTTTGCTTCAGTCATGCGTCTGGATTAAAAAGCCCTGGTCTCGTCAGTAATATCGCCGGGGCAAGGAAACGCCACGCCAGCGCCTGCGCCTCCAGCTCCTGCCCTTCTCACGATCATTCTGATTTCTGCTCTCTCCCCGCAAGTCTGTGTGTACTGAAATAGCTCATAGCACCACATGAAGGTCACACCAGAGATAGTCAAACAGGGTGAAAAATGTCCTTTGCTCATTGAATGCTCATTTGAATTTTTAATGGATTTGCTTCAGCGTTGTTCACACCCCCTCTGCCGTTAGCGGAGCGATCACGTTTCAGTGGCACAAATGCTCACAGAAAACCCATTTCAGAAGTTGCCCGTGTATTCGCCGAAGGAAACCCAGCTGCCGCATTCACACACGCACATATTTGCACAACTAGTGTGCTGCTGGCGCAACAGGCAGGTAATGCAATCGATACCGCGTGCTTTATTTGACCAACTATACAGCTAAACAACGGAAACCATTTGCAGTCAAGCCACTCTGTTATTCATTTAAAGGAACCGCTGAAGCATTTCAGATAACAAATACATTTGAGAAAATGATGCCGTGCTCATGGATATTCCATGAGCAGAAGAGAATACGTTTGACAAATAAATTATTTGTTATGAATCCTTTGCTCAGCTCCAGTCAGCACATACAAAAGAAAATAACACAGATGGTACAATGTTAAATAAGCCTATGATCATCATTTTAATTTTTTTAGACCACTGTACCTAAATGCATTAATAATTTCACTGAGTTTCTAAGGATTACTGCCATGAAGTCGCTTGACATTTTATCCATGGGTTTTCTGGGGTCAGAAGAACCATATCTCCATCCATCACCCGACCTGCTGGAAGACACAGGACATAGAGCCTCACCCAGGTATTCTTACACTTAGCCTAAGAATTTACACTGGGTGAAAGCATGTCTTCCAAGAAAGCCCTGGTCTGGACTGAAAGCCAGCCGGTGCCTGCAAGTCAGACGCTTCCTTGCAGAACCGCTGCAGCAGTCAGCACTGTGGGGAGGCTGAGACCTTCAGGAAGGGACGCACATAGGAAGGGGATGGAGAGGGAAAGTGGAAAGTCAAGGGGCTCCCAGGTGAGTCAAAAAGCCTCAAAAAGCCTCTGGAGGACTCTAAGGACCCAAGATGACAACGCAATGAGACAGGAAGCCAGCAAATGTGACAGAGACGGTACAAACGGAGACCTATAGAGCAAGCAAGGGGTGGATGGGCTCCATGCAGCCAGGTGGTCCAGGTGTCGTGGGCCCAGGACACAGCGGGGCTCCGGGAACAGAGCTGGCTATAGTGGGGAAATAGCAGAAGAGAAATAAAGGTGAGCCACATTCACCTAAAACTGTTGTCCTCTGCGAGCAATGAAAGCCATGTTAACAGAAAAATGAACTAGCAAGGTGTTAAAAAATAATGACAACTGAATTTAAAAAAAAAAGGATTTATAAAATACCTTTTTGAATTAAATATATGGACCAAGGCCCACATTCTGCCCACCCATGGGCAGGGACTGGATATTAAGTTTATGAATAATTGTTCCAAAGTGACCATCACCCATCTCTGCCAATGTCAGGCCTTTGACCAGATGGAAGTAAATAGGGAAATTGCTACCTGAGCTAGCAACGAAACCAAAGCGAGCAACAAAAGCTAGGGCTACTTCCCAGACAGAAGAGCAGGGGTGCTGCAAGCCGGTGTGTGCAAGCCAAACTGAGTCTTGCCAGTTCAGACGACTGTGAAGCAAGGATGTGGCTGCACGCACAGCTAATGGGAGTCCAGGAAGAGCAGTACATGCAAAATGAGTTCTTCTCTTGGATGGGAATTCAAAGTTGCTGAAGGCTTGCATCAGTCTGCAAAGTGATTTTGACGTAGTGCCCCAGTGACCACTGCTAGGTATAGATTATTCAACATGTAAATTAGCGATCTGCAAAAGGCAGATGATATTTACTGTATTTTAAGGTGGTTAAGCCACTGCTCAGAGGTGTATTCAGATGACCAGAGACTCGGCAGCACCCTAGGCAACACATTGAGATGCTGGCTCTCCCCCAGCTGTCTCACCATGGCTGTGGCTGATGTGCAGCCGTGCTTCAATTCCCTCATTGCCATCGTCTTTTTTAAGTGGTTAATGTGACCCCTGCAAAAGAAGTGAGCAAGGTTGCTTCTGGCGGTGCAACAAAGGGCAGTGCTCTGCCCACCTCCGTAGCTCAGGGCTGAGGTGTGCGGCACCAGACAGGTGCCCAGGAGAGGTCTTGGAACAGCGTTCTCCACAGCAGTTGAAAATGTATTTTGCATTTTAATTGAGATAGCCGTGCTGCAGTTGAGGCTCGTGAGAGCAGTCAGTCATGCACCAGTTCATGAAATTTAAATGGCACCAGATATTTCTCCATCGTCTGGTATCGAGGGAGAGCGGGCATCTTGCCTTGCCCACGCCCAACCCTAGTGCCTTTGGGAACAGTGCCACAGTGCCACGCAGGACCGTAACCACAGCCCTGAACATTTAAAAAAAAAAACCACAGTGGTTAAAAAGCCTGCAACTGAATCGCATCTGTTGAGGAGTGATGCTCTCTTTCACCCCGCTGCGTGCCTAGGTGTGCGCCGCTGACCTGCGGGACGCCGGAGGGGCTGCGCCTCCTCCAGCACGGAGCCAGGGGCAGGCTGCGGCCGGGGCGCAAAGCACGTCGAGGAAAGGGGAGGAAATCACAGAGGAACTTGAAAGGACAGGGAGAGGAAACAGGACAGGGGGAGTTTCTGTACCTGCCCACAGCTCCAGGACAAGCCTTTTCTTCCGTAAAATAAATAGCGATAGCTCAAGCACTGGAGGACTTTAAGTAGTTATTATCGTTTTCTTCTTCACTGCAGAGAGTGGAAAATAATAATAATAATAATAATAATTAATAATAATAAATCCAGCTCGCACTGAAGCCTAGCCAGAGGCTGTGCCTTCATCTGCAGCTCCACCCCCGTGCATGCCTCGCGGGGAGTGGGAACCCACCCGAGGTGTCCCTGACCCCAGCTGGTGCAGCGCGGGCTGCACCGCAGCGGCTCAGACAGCCTTGCGTCGAGCCTCGGGCTGATGCTGCACTTTTTCAAACGCTACCGCCGAAACGGAGCTTGGCCCTGTCCCCGCCCTGAGATCAGGCACCTGCCCCGGCAAGCGGGGGAAGCGGACCAGCAGCCGGGGCTTCGTGCAAAAAAAAAAAAAAAAAAAAAAAAACAAGAAAAAAAAAAAAAGAGCATATCAAGGGGGCAACATTAGCACAAACCCAGGAAAGTCTCTGCCNCTACACTAAATAAAACGAAACAGAACTCGACACCCAGTGGGGCAGTGGTGGGGCCGCCGGGCTCCGGGAGCGCGGGCCGGGCCGGGGCAGTGGGTGCGCTTGTGCCGCAGCCGCCGGCGGGGAGCAGCCCGGCCCCGCTTCTCCCTGCGAAACCAGGCGGGCGCCGGGCCCAGCTGCGGGCTCGGAGGGGAAAAGGAAAGGAAAGGAAAAGGAGGGAGGGGGCCGGGGCAGAGCCATCGGGGCCCGGGTGCGCCGTGCCGGAGCCGGTACCGCTACGGCAGCCGCAGCCGAGGACGCTAATCCGGGCCGGCTGGAGTGGAAGGCGGCGAGTGTTTCCGTTTGTGCCCTCCTGCCTCTCCCAGCATTGGCTGTCAGTCCCCAGGCTCGTTATCCTTACAAGGCATCAGTTTGTTTGGCTGAGCTCAGCAAGGTTTTCTTCTCCGAGCAGAACTATAATTGCTATAATTCTACTGTATCATTTGGATCATTGCAGTATTGTTGTTTTCTCTCTCTCTTTCTCTCCCCCTAACACTTCAATAACGCGCTCCACTGTTAAATTAGCAGGTTGCAGGGGGAAGGGGAAAAAAGAGAGGGAGAGACCATAAATGAATCAAAGTTTGTTTAAAAAAAATAAATAAAC
>VXAL01002620.1:979-18281 GCA_013399475.1 Chauna torquata
GTGTTCATCTTTGATCCATTTTAAAGTTTTTATACCTACAGAAACTTGGGCTCTGCCAAAAAATGAAAAGCAAGAACCCAAAAACTTGATAGAAAGATTTTTCTCAATAGATTTTGCGAAAATTTTGTGGTTTTAGGAAAGTAAAACTATTTTATCAACCAAAAGTCAAGATATATAGGCACCTAATTATCTTCTGAAGCAATGAGATTTAAGCGCCTAAATATTTCTGAAAATCTAGGCCTTAAACAAAGATGAATGATCACATAATGGAAATGAAGGTGTGGTTTTTTTCCTTATCATTTCTTTTTTTCCTTTTTATTTCTCATTCTCTCCCACTCCCATTCCCTTCAATACTTTTACAGTTCCTTTGCTAATAAACAAATAGTTCACTCTTCTAATTCCTTGACTTCAGTGTGCTACAAATCAGCCTAAGGACTGTAGAATTTGATGAATGTAAGATAGAATGGTAGCAGAAGAGGTGGTATAGACAAGATGAAGCAATATCTCCTGAGTGGTGAGCAGGGGCTCAGCAGGGGCTCAGTGACAAATCTCACTGCCTTGATGAGTGAACTCCAAAGATACACATGCACAATGCAGACAGTAGTCTGACATGCTATTGCTATATTTACATTAGGAGACAGTAGAGGATGGGGTGACAAAGCCAGCTGTTACTGAGGACTTGATATTCATGCCACATACATTTTGGAGGATTTATTCTGGACTAGCTTTAGGCAGGTTCTATGGACTGAGTGCTCATTAGGGTTTGGAAGAGATCTCCTGGTTTAGGTTAAACAGAGTGGAATCCAGTTCATGTGCTCTGGGATTACACATGATGTGAACCAAAGCATGCTAATTGAAAACATTCAGGCAATGACCTTTAAAGTGCCCTCCTTCTCCACACCTAAACACTGACCTAAATGTATCCTACGTCATTTAAAATTCTCTCGACTTCACAGGGATTCCATATAATTTTCCCAAATAATTTTTGGGAAATGAACCTAAATGAAAATTGTCTTTTAAATAGAAAATTATGTTCTCCTTATCAGAGAGCACTATAGTTTGCATTGTAATAGGAAGTTCATACGTCTTATTCAGACCATCTGGATGGACAGGAAGAACGCGCGTGGAAGAAATGTTACCGTCTACAACACCTATACAGGTTAAAAAAGTGTACAAAAATATCTCTTGAAATTTAAAATATTGTTGATGAAAGGAATGCTTTTAAACTTTTTAGAGCAACCACTAGTGACATTTTACCCTTTAAGGATGGGAAGGTAATGAGAATTTTTTTTCCCCAAATGTGGAGAACGCTCAGGTGAAGCTGAAACTGAATTTCCAGCTAGATCTCTCCTGCAGCTTGCAAAGCTACCTAAATCAAAGTGACAGTCCGGCCAGGAACTGAGAAATATGCCACAACAAATTCTTTTTAAATATAAAATAATTTCACATGCTCTCCAGACCATTACCATTTTGTAATTTTAAAGAGATGAAGACAATCCTTGCACATGGATATTTCAGGTGTTCTTTACCTTTACCCATATCCACATTTTTAGTGATTGCAACTCTTATTCTATTGCTGTTTATTAAAAAGATACTTTATGTTGAACATCTTAAGGAAATCTTTCTTTACATTGTGTTATTTGCATTTTTCATTAATTTTTACTATGACTAACCTCTGTAATTCATTCCATGAAAAGATTTTTTTTTTCTTTAAAGAAATTAGACCTACTTTTTGGATCATTAAGTAATGCATAATCTTCAAATGGGACATTAAAAACTGTAATCAGTGACATCACCATGACAACCGATTAAGAAATGTCTAGAGAAGTTTCTGAAAATGTAATTTTTTAATATAATACATTTAAATGAGTTCATCAGAACAAAGCACCCTAAGTAGATTTATTGTGAACTGAACATCTAGAAATAATTTGGCTATATAATGAACACTAAAATCTTTTCACTGTGACTTCAGTAGATTGGGGGGTGGCATCAAAATTCTTACTTGACTTTGATAGACTTAGGATGGGGGAAGCATCAAAGAAAAATTTGGTTTTATTGCACTAATAGACCGCATTTCATTAATTGTTTTTTGGTGCATGCTTCTTCCTATATTATTTAGTCTCCTGCCTAGTAGCTACAACTTATACCAGGTGCGGGTCTCTGAGAATTAGGCATTCCTTAAATCCCCTTTGTGCTTTAGCCTGTAGTTATTACAAGATGCTTTGCCCATTGTCCTGCCCGCTCTAATGAGCGAAATTGGAAGCAGCAGAAACATCATTCTGGCACATATCAATAGTAAAATCAAATAAAACATGCCATAAAATGCCTACCTGCAGTATATTGTGTTACAGGGTTATATAAATTATATGCTCAGTAGTTGAGGAAAAGGCACTCATGAGATTGAAGGCCAATCAAAATAATATTTTTAAGTGTGCTGCAGAAGCTTAAAGAGAATAAAAAATGTTTTTACGGATAATCTGTTTGAAGAGATTAGCTATACTTAACAAGAGTAAACTACCCAGCATGCTTGATGTCAAACTCCTGGCTGATTCTCAGAAAAACTAAAATAATATAGGAATTTCTTCCTCATGTCTTCCAGATTCCAATCTGTCCGTTCAAGTTATGGATTGTTCTTGTCTTTTATGGTTATGTCTCCTGCTTCTGTCAGCTGTATTTATTATGCCCTTTTCTAGAGTAGATCTTGCATTAGTTACGACTGTTGCAAACAGAACACATGTTCAGAATAAAGCCTTTCCAAAATACTGTTATTGTGTAAGTGCTGTTCTTGCAGAGTAGGGAGGAGGTTTAACTTTCCATATAACATAGAGCTTTCACTTAGAATTATACAGCCTTTTTCTACTATAGAGAGTACAAAACAGGGACAGCATGTCAGCTACTGTAATCTGGCACCATTCTATCTATGTTGCCCGGGTACATGCTTTTTCGTGTACCAGCTGCAAATCTGCCTCTTAAACTGTGCTGTTGCCTTCTAAAATTCTGTGAAACTAAAAGTGTTTTAGTCAAGACTTTCCTCCGACTGATAAGGCAGTCTGACTTTGAGATGCTCACTCTCAAATAACTTTAAAGCAGCTGCAGAAAAATATTCTTAATGCCTTCTGAAATCTGGGTGTTTTGAATTGATATCAAAACTAGAGGCATTCCCAAATCACCAATCCCTTTTGAAAACCCAGGCCATTATACTTACAAAACACTGACTCTCCATTAAACTCCTTGTTATTCTTTTACTAATGAGACACTTTACCAGCCTGTCATCACCCGCTGTGATTAATTCTCTACTTGTAAAATTTTAGCTCTCTCTCTGCTGCTGCTGTTAATGTGCTTTGTACCAAACAAAAATGAAGTTGATGTTTACAAATCCTGTACGGAGGTTGTTTTAGAAAAGCTCTTCTTTGACTTACATTAATGAGGCCAAGTACACTGATTTCTGCTCAAAATTATTCTGGATAATTAAACACTGAAACAGACTACCATAGAAGGTGTGAAGCTTACCATTGCTTAAAAGGTTTTAAAATATAGTATCTTTTAAAATATAGGCTTTGTTATTACCTGTCCATGATCCACCTACAGAGGAATTCAGATATGAAGATTGTATGCATTCTCCTCATCTTAACATTTGTGAATCAAGCAATAAGCATGAGAAAACCCTTTTTTTAAAAAACAGGATCGATCTAGTCCTATAGTCATCTTGAATAATACTGATACAAAAAAAAAAACAAAACCCTACAGCACAGAATCTTGAACTGTGGAGTGCACACTGCCTTACTAAGGACAGTGTGAAATTCATCTCAAGCAGATTAGGAAACAAGAACCACAGCAACAGAAACCTGTAATTCTGTGCTGCAAGGACTTCCCCGAGGGTGTCATCTAAAAACACAAGTCAACATATAGTTCTTGACTGGTATAATGATGAGTACAGAAACATAACGTATGCTCCCTTACTCTGCCTTGACCGTCTCCAGTTCTGCATATTCTGAACCCAGTTCAACTCACAAACCAAGACTGTGCAATATTTTTCACAGTGCATGTGAAGTGAGGGAGACATTCATACTTTTAAGTAGCTCTTCGTTGAAGGTATTTTTGAATTGAAAATAGATCTTTGGGATCATCTAAGACCTTAAAAGACAACATGAAAGTAAAAGATGGGTCTGAATTACACTTTCACTGTTACACAGTAACGTTCTTGCAATACCAGACTGGATGCCTGTGCATCCTACTGTATTAAAAGAACTTCAGAAGTTATTCTGCCTCACCATTTATAAAGAATGAAAGAAGACAACATCTAATTCATCTAAAAAGCACAGCGGCATTGTTTGAATTGCAGGCCTCTCAGGAGTTAATGTATTTAAAGAGCTTTTATGCTGGAGAGAGTTAGCCTTCTCTCTTCTTCTTACTAAATAAATTTCATTAAATTAAATAGGGTGAAGCCATCTGCTTTCTTCAAATGTTCTAATCTTAAAATCTTCTAATGCTTTGCAAATCTCAAACGTCCAAATTTCATATAGTAGATATGTCTTGCAAGAATGCAGATTTTGAGTCGTATTCAATCTTCAGTTTACTTATATAGACATATTTACAAAAAAAATACACAGAACTTTGTATTCTAGGGCTGTGATTTTACATGTTTGTGTCTATTGTTTTCCCAGAGCCTGCAGAGGATTCCCACTGTCATCCTGGGAAAATGCTTCACTGTCAAAAACTAAAAAAAAAAACAACAAAACAAAACAAAACAAAACCAAACAAACAAAAAACAACAACAGTAAGGTTTAGGTGAAACCGTGTTTAAAACTAAAGAAAATACAGCAGGAAAAAAACCCTGTAGCATACAATGAACAGGTGTGTGTAAATTACCATCACTTCACTGCAAGAGAGACAGAGGAAACTAGATTATAATGAAAGCTGAACACAGAAAAATTGGAAGCCACAATAAGAGAAAAACAGACTACTGAATCTCAAGGCCTGCATTTTTCTTCCCTTGAGAACGGAATTAAAGCCAGCAAAATCTCAAACCATTTCCTTCCACTTGAAATCTGATGCAATCCTCAAAACCAGAGAACTGCAAAACAGTGTTTTAAAAGCTATGTTGTTAGTACATTTATACATTTATCGACCAAAAACATAATAAGAACTAATTGAAAGACATGCACATTTTTTCTAGCAGCGATCTCTCTTAAAACCATTATTTCATCCACAACTTTAAGAATTTTTAGTATAGTTTTTTTAACATAGTCTGAAACGCCAGAAGGAGATTTATATATGACAGTGAAACACATACTTAAAAAATTAAAGGATATAGATCATAATTGTTTCTTTGTACTGCTGCGTCTGTTTGGGTGCAAGATGTGACAGTTCTGGCATCGATGGATACCCATCCATAGGAAATTAAACTGAACTCAGCAGAGTATTTCACAGAAACCCATGCATAGTGGGATCTTCCCCTTATTGACACAGACAAACATGAGCTCTCTCATCCAGCTTCTGGCTGTATGAATTCAAATAATTTCCACTCAAAATGTCATGTAGGTTTGTTAGTGTTTAGTCAAGCTAATAACAGCCTACCACGTGGCATGATACAGATAAACCTTTAGAAGTGCAAACTCCTGAGTCCCACTGTGCTGCTACCTTGCTACGTCATTTTAAAAGTACCATTTTAGGGTTGCATCATTTTGAGACATATTTGGAAAGCATTCAAAAGTGTACCATTATGTATTATTCCAGTTACAAACTAGAGCCCAGACCTGAAATGAGTATAGAGAAGCATCATTATGTATCATCACTGAATACTGTACTGCAAGCCCAGAATACCACACATTATCAGTCACGGTGCTACGTAAGTTATTTGCAATTGTACTGAGTACATCAGGAGAAGGCAGTTATTGGACTGACCATATTCCACGTGAAGTCAGTTTAAAAGTGCCCATTAACTTCCATGAGAAAATCCAGCCATTAAAATACCAATCGTTCAATTCTGTTTCCTTATTTTTCTATCACTGCATTTTCATTAAAATTATTTATCTTTCCTTACTAGGAACCTGCCACATAGACACTAATGAATAATCAATAGGAATACTCTACCAGTGGCTTTTTAAGGTGCATTTTTAAAAGAAAGCCAAATTGTTCTGTGTTATTTTGATACTTAACAAATGCAAAAATATTATTTACTACAAGGGGCACAGCTTAAATAATTTGGTGTACTCAATGAACTGTTACAAATCTACAATAAATAAGCAAGTACTCTAGGAAAGCTTTGAACTCTCAGATTTTACTCCTTCTAATACATTTAGAGCCATGCATTTTATGACAAGAAAAGAGATAGGAGTGTGGCAATCAGATTGATAAAGCAGAGTTGTCTGTTCAGTTGCATTCACTGTGAAATGCTAAAAGTTGAGCTTTGTATTTGAGTCCCTGTTGGATTGGTTACACTACATCCTTTCAGTTCTCTACAGGCCAGCCTCAAGCAGCACAATCAGCCTGTAAGGGTCCTTCACATCCGTGCGCTCCCACTGGAGCTGGTGGGGGTCCGTATGGGTGCAGGGAGCCCTGCATACTGCCTGCACTGCAGGATTAGGTCAGAGCTGCTCTCTTTCTCAATTACACTGGTGCAGACAGTGATGAAATAAATGGCATTAATGTTTTAAAAAGGTAAATAGCAAATACCAGCATCACTATAAACTAAGATGACAATTTTGGACACATGGATAACGAGCCTAGGCATTGCTATCTCAAGTAAAATTATTGCTAGGAGCTCTACTGTATAACATATGAGAGAGGCATGTATAAATAATATTAAAATACGTTACTAGAGGATGCTATTCATTATTTCGTAGCACTTATACATTGTAACATGCATTAGTTCTTACTGTCCTACTCAACACTGCCCTAAATAACTAAGGGGAAAAATGTCTGTTAATCATTTACTGATTACTAATAAATTATTTGTAAGTGACCATAAATTAAATGTGTGATTTTTACAATAAAAATATATTATTTAGGGCACAAATTTAATGATATTAATGTAGATTCTATACATTTGTTTAACAAAACATATATAGTTTAAGGTTAAGAATGTAGGAGAACTTGTAAGATCGGGAATGATATATACTAACAAAGTGCTACTGCCCTAGAAAGAACTGTACAACATACTGTGGTTTGCAATCCACGTACAAGGCCATAAGCACAACTTTCTCTGTTGTCTCTGCTGCATTTGAGATCAGATGTTACACAGAAGTCAGTAAGATTTTTAACACTAAGATCACAGCAGCAGAACCAGGTCCTTGGGGCAGGGATCATCAGCTGGCACAAATCATCCCATCTCAATTTGGAATGCACAGAGCCAGGGGTGGTTATTCCAGTTGTGCTTCACAAGACAACACGGTATAAGCACTGCCTGTATCCAGGAATAGACTAGTCCTCCAAACCAACAAATACAGAACCAAAGCTCTCTGATTGCTTATCCAAATTAATGAGCTTCTGTTGGGGAAGAAACTATCAACTTCTTCATTCATTAGCACAGCATCAGTGTTGCATGCCTCCAAGTAGCCCACAACTTTGCAGAGAACAGCTTCAAATCAGAACTTTGGCTTTAACATACGATGCTGCCCTAATGGAAGTGTCCCAGTAACAGTGACTAACTACATTGGAAATGTTATGATCTAGCAGCCAAATTTGGTTTTGATACCTCCTGAATTATTTCCATGCTGGTAATACTCAGTTTACTGTTATAAGATGGATGAGTTTTAAAACATTTGAAACTAAAGGTGTGGCCAGCAGCTGTTTACGATCAATGCTGTCTCATATCGCATGTCAGTGTCCCCAGCTCTGTCCCTGTAGCTTGGTCTGACCAGTTGCGTGTACCCGTCACACCCTCCACACCCCCCAGAATGAGTCACAGTTAATTCAAAAGTTAATTTCAAAGAACTACTAAAGGTCAAGTTTTATTTTCTTCCCACAGTTTACCCATGTCCAAACTATGGATGTCATTCAAGTCAACAGGGAAAAGTTTCCAATGACTTCAACCAGTCAATTGGGCCACTTGATACAACTGAAAATATAGTCAGCATAGAAATGTTTTGTCCCTTCTTGCTGAAGACATAAGCAGAAACAAAATATGTTCGCAAAGATATAAATGTCAGGAATGTCAACAGGATTTAGGGATTTTTGAGATATCCAAAATGGTTTTGGACCATCTTGAACGACAGGCAAAATGCAAAGCTTATCTCAGGAATGACAGGGAGACCGGCTTACCTGTGATTTACCTGCATGCTTTAAGAGGAAAGTTGTATTTCTCCTACTGCAGAATCAAAGCAGAAACCAGGCTAAGAGTTGCCCCATAGTCTCCACATACTCCTGGCACGGAGGAAATAATCTAAGCATTTTACTTGGGGCATTCTGCCACTTTCCAGTTTTCTCACCAGCTCATGTGCCCTGAGGGGAACAGTGTGTCAGAGACCCATCTGCTGCTGCCTACTTGGAGAAGAACAACTCAGGCCTACCACCTACCCCAGTAACTGCAGCAGTCAGCACACAGGAAACGGAAACCTTGCCTTCTGTCTGTGAAACAGATTGTCCACATTTAATCGGAAGCTGACGTAAGTTTGAGTTCTGTAAACTCAATTTCTGTTTACCATAGCAATTTGGAAGAAGATGATGCAACCAGCATCAAAATACCATCAGCAGTATTTTTATCAACTGCAGAACCAGATATGCAATCCTGCCCCCCTTGCAAGCTATTTGGTACTATGGATATCCTAAGATGTGTGTGGAACTACTTTCTAAAGCAAATGAAGCTTCAAAGAATTTCTTCTTCAGCCAATGTGCTCATGTGAGTGTGGAGTGTTGACGGAGCATTTTCTCATTCTCTTTATTACACAAAGTCTTTCCAGTGAAAACACTGTGCATGTGTATTGGGTTTACGTGGTAAAGGTTTGGTAGCAGGAGGGCCACAGGGGTGGCTTCTGTGAGAAGATTCCAGAAGCTGCCCCATGTCAGATAAGAGCCAGCTCCAGCTGGCTCTGAAAGGGACCTGCCGCTGGCCAGACCTGAACCAATGAGCGATGCTGGTTGCGCCTCTGTGAGAGCAGATTTAAGAAAGGGAAAAAACTGCTGTGCAACAGCAGCTGGGAGAGAGAGGAGTGAGGGACAGCCCTGCAGACACCAAGGTCAGTGAAGAAGGAGGGCAGGAGGTGCTCGAGGCGCCGGAGCAGAAGTTCCCCTGCGGCCCGTGGTGAGGACCATGGTGGAGCAGGCTGTCCCCCTGCAGCCCATGGGGTACCACAGCGGAGCAGATCACCACACTGCAGCCTGTGGAGGAGCCCACGGAGGAGCAGGTGGATCTGGCCTGAAGGAGGCTGCAGCCCATGGAGAGCCCCTGCAGGAGCAGGCTCCGGGCCGGAGCTGTAGCCCGTGGAGAGGAGCCCACGCAGGAGCAGGTGATCCGGTGGGAGCTGCCACCCGTGGGGGACCCATGCTGGAGCAGTTTGCTCCTGAAGGATGGACCCCGTGGTACGGACCCATATTGGAGCAGCTCTTGAAGAGCTGCAGCCTGTGGGAAGCCCACGCAGGACCCGTTCGGGAAGGACGGCATCCCGTGGGGGGACCCCACACTGCAGCAGGGGAACAGAGAGTGACCACATAGGAGCAGCAGAGACGAAGCGATATGGGCTGAGCGCAGCCCCCATTCCCCGTTCCCCTGTGCCGCTCGGGGGGAGGAGGTAGAAGAGGGTGGATGGGGGGAAGGTGTTTTTAGTTTGCTTTTAGTTTCTCACTGCTCTAGCATGCTAGTTATAGTAATAAATTATATTAATCTCCCTATGTTGAGTCTGTTTTGCCCGTGACGGTAATTAGTGAGCAACCTTCTTGTCCTTATCTCAACTCTTGAGCCCTGGTCCACCATATTTTCTCCCCCTGTTCTTTTGAGGAGGGGGAGTGAGCGGTTGTGGTGGAGTTCGGCTGTTTAGCTGGGTAAAACCACCACAGCATGTATACCATTAACGCTTACCTTAGACATGGAAGTCTTGGGATGACAGGAAAAAAGTCTTTTTTTTTTTAGGCCAAATATGTGTTTGTTTTTCACAGGTAACCTTCCTACAATTTTTTCTTCATTTTCTTTTTCTCTTTGCTCAAAATGATCATTAGACAAAGCACCCTTCGGTGAGCAGCATCTGTTCAGCATACTAGTTTGGTTAAATATTGCCTGATAACTAATGAAGCTCATATGTTTTCTACAGGCTTTTCTTGAAGCAAACTTTGCTTTTCCTTATATTTTGAATTTTCTAAGAATACTTCCAAGGAAGTATTCTGGAACAAAAAAGAAGACAGCAGACTATCTACGCCACCTTCCAGTGGCTTATCACAGCTAAAAATCTAGATCTCCCTTCCATTTTTAGTCTACTAGTGGATAGCTGAATTAGGTGGCAACGGTACTTAACGTTTTACATGCTGGATAAAACACACAACTATAAATCAATCAATTTTTTAAATCATATCTCACTAAGCATTGCTATCCCTAGTTTCTAGTAAGGGAAACTGAGGCAGGAAGCAAGACTGCTGAGTGCTACCCAAATCCGTTCCACTCCCCTTACACTTCCACAACCCTCTGTTGGTGACAAAAGCAGGGTCAGAACTCAGAATAAAGACAGGTATCTGAACCTTGATTAACAGTGCAAAACAAATACATGCAAGTAGGAGCAGATGGTACGCAGTTTTTTACATCTGAGGAAATCTTTCAGTAGTCTTACTCACATGCCCCACAGATCCTATCTCCTACTGACAGAAAGCTACTGAAAACAATAAAGACCTCATACATGAAAAGGAACCTGTTAAAAAACATGAACAAGTTTCTCGGGTAAGTGAAGGGACTATGTGGCTGAGGGGAATGGTTATTGAATTTTAGAAAGCTTTAAATCTCGGAGGCCTTTTTGAATCCATCCCAGATTCACAGAGAATGAAAGCCATTACCATCATATGCGTGTTGAAGTATGTGAGATGAATTTGGTGTCTCAATCTAGTGTCTTTTGAGCAGTCATTCGGATCACAAAGTCACTATGACATCTTTCAGTAACTGGTATCCTTATTGATGGAATCAACAGGATTTAATGGCCATGGAGACTGAACTACCTTCGCTCACACTTCAGGCATATTGATGAGGCAGAGGGGATGTTTGTGCTGTCATTGACTATACTATTGCAGCCTGAAGATAAACAGTAGGATTTCAGTTTTCAAGGCTGTCAGTCTGGCATTTTCCACAAGAAAGAAATTCACTGAAAACAAAGAGAAGGAATAGTCCAGCTCCGAACGATGCTAATAATGATGAATGGCTTGTAAGACCATTGTTAGTATAATTCATGTTTGTTTAAAATAAAAGGCACATGCCAAGTTTTGAGTGTCCTGATACTTAGTCCTTTTTAAAGGAACGAGATGTGTGGGCAGAGTGAGGGAAAAGACAGCACAAGTGTATACTATAGCACTGTTTTGAAAAGATACTGCACTGTAGAGCAGTTGGAAACCGAAGTGTGACATATTTCTGTATTTCAAGCAGCTCAGGCAAAACAAGAAAGTAACCAGAATGCATGATGTCTAAAATTACTTCCATATAGTGATGGCTTCAGTAAAATTAGTTATTACTGATAGGAAACATTAATTTTTTATATTTTTCTTAACAACAACATTTCTAACTTGACAAGTTTATCTGGAAACTTGGTGAGATTTACTGTGACATGTCATAGTAACTCCATTTTACTTTATAGGAAAAATTCAAATGGCTGCCAAGATTTTGTGGAAAAAAAAAAAAAGAATTTTTATAGGAACAACTGCTAGGTGAAACCCAAAGTTTGAAGACTTACTCTTCTACTGAATAAGCATGTGAAAGTGAGATGTTTACTTTGAAAGGGTAAGAACTTAAGCAGACTGCTTTAATAATTGAAATGGAAATGGAATATTATTTTTTAAGTGTTTGCTTTTCAGCAAGAAAAGATTTTTCTCTTGAAATAAAGAGATTAACCACTGATTTCTTTTTTAAACTTGCAAGAAAATTTCTACAGCCACATCTATCAAGTTGAAATACATGCTAGAGATTTCACAGACAGTTATGAGATGAAAAAGGAAAGAGCTACCAACCGCTTCATTTTCTATATAGCTCTCTGGGACAGGCAGTTTTTTCTTCACAATGCTGGGACAACCATTGCAAACAACAATGCCTAAGTCTTCCAAGGGAATCTTTTCTTCTCTGAGTACTTGCCTGGTCAGAAGACAATATACCAGAGATCTCGAACAAGGACATTTTTCAAGATTAGTGTTACAATCCTATTTCTCAAGCCTGAAGTTTATCTCATTTGTATGAGTTTCAAGCAGGCTTTACAATTCTGTGTGCTTCACTGAATGAATTGCTGAACCTTTTGGTATGTTCCCAACATTCCAAATGAAGCCTTAACTTCATTCAGTCATTTCATCTCTGGGCTTGCGACACTACAGATAACTATATATGTCACCTGTACCTGACGAATCCCTAGCCTGAAGTAAGTAAGAAGACATATGGTTTCTATCACAACTAATAACTATTTTAGCAGTCAATCAATATGTTACATATCTGCAAAGATGTATAGGATAGTTTGTCAGTTGGATGACCTTTCTGTCACCCACTCATTGAGCTGCTGAATTTATCAGTCTAGAGGCTACACAGTGGAGACTGCAACAATTCTTTCATTGTATAAAGGTAGCGTAAGAGAAGAAGTTGCCTTTCATAAGCTAAATGATAAAACACCGTTGTAACAGAAGCATATGTGAACACATTTGCTTGTCAGTCTCATCTTTTGCAACGCTCAGGCTTTAGTTTTGCTTTTTTTTCTTTTCTTTTTTTTTCTTTTCTGGGGTTTATTTTTCCTTGTTTTGCTGTTGTAGTTATTGTCACTGTTTTTTAACCTCTAATGTTAATTTCAGTTACTAGCTGTAGCTTATCGAATCGTATCTGTAGGAAACACTAATTAATTATAAAATAGAATCTTCTCAGATTTACCACATTTTAATCAAAGATTCAACACAGTTAACAAAATCTACTCCCTCTCTGTATTTTCTTTGGTTCCACAATAACCAGCGTATTTTCTGAGTAAGCAAAGTTTTGCCCTTATTAAGCGGGAATTATTAGAACAACTGCATGAATTACAGGACTAAATTCCACAGAGTTTTCATGGTGCTATAAAGGATAAAAGACATTAGTAGAAATCAGTGGATACTACAGCTCCAAATGATGAACTTTTTAAAAGGTCATTTTATGGTAGGGAGTAAAGCTCAGGTTTCATCACCTAGTTATCCTCTGATATATGTCTTCCTTCTGGAGCAGCTAAGATACATGGGCCTGTTATCAGAGGAAAACAAACAGCAACAAGCTCACAGATGTCACTGACCACAAGAAACAGCGCAGGTCAAAAGTTCAGATTTTGGTTCAACCTCACTCCCCAAAGTCAAAATGTTCACAGTAACTATGGCCTTAGTTTCTGATCCAGGCTAGTGAGGAAACTCTCCCCTTTACTGGAAGTTACTTTATAAGGCATTATGTTTATCTGTAGTAATTGTATATGTTATAAATATATAAATATGTAAATACATAAATACGTACATATATATTTATTTATATACATGCTTCTCACTACTGCATTGCTGCTCACTGGTCATTGTTAGAAGACAGGCTTCATTAGAAATCCTTATTCCTAAATAGTGCATCATACCAACTTATCTTCTCTCTAATAACCTTAATCTCTCAAATGTTCCTTAAACCCTGCATGCAGTTTGAAACTGGATTGACCAGTGCATGGTTGATAATGCACAATTAAAATATTGACAAAGAGGCTTACAGGCAATCCTGTTTTGTTTTTCAGGGACGAATCAGTAACATCTGAAGCAAGAACACAAATCCTGTATTTTAGTTGGCTGCCTTCAGAAACTGCTACAGTAATTGCACATAAGTAAATTAGGGCTTATATTGTAAACATTAATAAAGTCTATACCATATTTGTGCTGACAAAGTGCAGTAACAGAGCACAATATCTACCTTTCCAGATTGCCAGTATTAAAAAAAGATAACAATATGTTTCCCTGGTTGGTTGTTCTCTACAGATAAAGTTAAGAAATTATTCTTGTAATACTGCAGAGGGTAGAAAATATTTCTATTTAATGATAAATATCTATACATTCTTGTCTGAATAAAGTAAAACAACCCAAACTAGTATACATACATGTACAATATCCATGAAGATGAGGGATACCTGTATACTTAAACAGATTTCAAGAAGCACTATTGTCTAGATCATGGTGAGTTGTTGAGGACAGGTGAAGAGAATTAGGTACACACACATCAAGAAAAAAAAAGCCTTTGTCTTTGATTTTCTGAAGCTTTCATAAGTATTTTAACACGTCAGTAAAGTTTTGGTGCATTGCTAGGGTTGCGTTGCATTAAATGGGTGCATAATTAGGAATCACACTAATTAATGGAGGGCTGTCTACATGGATATGTGTAGCTAGATGGAAAGTATTTGACCCATATTTCAAGATGAAACACAGCCCAAACCACTGTTGTGTCAAATAAATAAGCCCAAATATGCAGTAGGTAGCTGAAAAGCAAGGCATGTTCTTTGGGCACAATGCTGTGTAAGACCAGATACCTGGTTTCTTTCTTACAGCTGTCTTACCCTACATTGGAAAAAAGGCAAGGAGCTAGAATCTTTTGCACACATTTCTATGACTACCATGACTGTAAACTATCACAACACAGTAACTGAGCACAGCATTCACATACAGAACATTGTACTCGCACAGAACACTCTTCAAAAGGATCATATTGAGAAAAAGAATGGGTCAAAAGAAAAAAAAAAAAGGGCAGGTAATCTTATCTGTTCAATAAAAATTAGCCGGGAAAAAAAAACACAAAACATCCTTTAATTTACTACACTCTACTTACTTAACTCTAGTCATTACTTCAACTCTGTATGAATAAACACACAAGTTTGTACCTAATCCAGAAAACTGCATATCACACACAAGAAATGTGCTGTGCTTTGGTAATCTCTGCTCCATGTTTCATTTTAAAAGGTCATTGGATTAAGTGCTTTTATATCAGTTTTACTGGCTCTTTGGTTTTGAATTTTGCCTTATTGGATTATACTTGTATAACGTTTCTACTAAAGCACTATGAGGCTATAAGATATACGGCGCCAAGAAATGGAAGTCATTCACCAGCATTAAGAAACACCACATCATTTGGAATGCATTTCTGCCTAATTTTAGAACACATTATATGTTAAGACTACATCTAAATATATGGAATTTCTTCAGTATTTATCTGCCACTACATTCAGTAAACCAGTTTTCATCCCCAGAGCAATAAATAGTTCATAATCCTTTTGCCTCTGCCTTAGGGGAGCCACACCTTGGCCTGAGCCTTCATGCTGCTTCAACAATATTCCAGCACATTGCAAAAAAAAATTCAGACTCTAGCATATAGTCTCATTTATATTCTTTACTTCAGTATTTACTCTATATTTTCCTGTAAGGGCATTTGTTCATATATATTCTTTGTCTATAGCTCTATATGCTTCCTTGTAAACTGCACAGCTAAAAGCAGTACTGCACAAGTTTCTGGGAGCACTCTCTATTTTAGTGCACTTTATTAGTGCATTATACAGTATTTAGGAAACCTCAGGCAACAAACTGTACCCGTACCGGATTCAATGCTGAATTCTAAATTTAAGTGACCAAAACACTACAGGGTGTAGTTTCATAGCTATGCTTCCTGTTTGGGAATCACAAAGCATATTCTATCCAAAGATAACCAACATAGATTTGAATTGAAATGAATGAGCTCCTTATTGGCAGAAGCATTCCAGCCTTGTACTTGCTGCCTTCATACTTCTTCAGCTCATGGAACTGATCAATTAAGCACAGGACATGGCAGAATACCACCCTAATACAGTTATTCTCTTTTGTATGAAGTCCACTAAATACACACACCATGATGAAATCAGAGCTCTCTGATATTAAATGAGCTGCTCAGAGACTCTGGGATTACAGATCTAGAAACAGGGCCTTCACTTCATGTCTGCTTTGTCATAGACAGTACTGGATCTTTGAGAAAAATCCATTGCAAATCATTCTATGCAAGCAAACATAACCCAAGGAGTGAAAGGATGACATTATAGCTGGTTCGCTACTATCATTACCATTGCTTCAGATGTCTATGTTCACAGAATGACCTTCACCTTACAAACACATCAATTGCCTGAGCACTTAAAGAAATTTCATTAGTTCATTGTATGCAGTATTGCCTAATAATCTTCTTTATGTCTCCCTCACAAAATATTTTAAATATTAGTTACTGGAATACAAGCCGGTTTAAGCTTCCCCTCATTCCATAGGCTTTTAACCTGACCATTCCCATCTGTGCCTAGGACAGTTATACAGCCTGAGAGGTAATTGTTTCTTTCTCACTATATATACACACACACTACCTACATAAAGAGTGTATGTGAGAGAGTTCAATGGTCTGCTTTAAGTTTTAGATTCATAATCTATGGAACAATGAAGGATAACAGGTAGGAAATAAGAAGCTGCAGTTTTGAAAGGATAAATAATTGCACAATGACTCTGTGTGAGACTAGATACCTTTTTCTTTTTTCTTTTTTTTTTAGATCGCATATTATTGTTGTCCCAACTGCAAAAAAGAAGAAACTTTGAAGGTAATAACATTTTTCACTCACTACAGACGACACATTATATACATAGGTATAGAGATGTTTGGTGGAATCATCATTTGGCATGCACCATCAATCTGCTGGATTGCATAGCTCCCACCTAGCCAACACTCCTCATTGCTCTCAAATCAGACATCAGATGGGCAGAAGTTCTAAATCAACACAGCAGAACAGTCCTAAATGGATGTGAACTAATATATATTACCTGGGATCTAATGCTGAATCTGGAATGAATTTAACTACTTGGGAGGAATTATTGATGGCAGTGTCATGCAAAGCCAAGCCCAGCACATTTTGCAAGATTGGGCCTGTTGCCATGAATTTGTTGTTAAATACACATCTCAGTAAATGCATCCATTTTTGTTTGCTTGTTCTCATGCAATAAAGCACTGAAAATTGGAATCTTAGGGAAAAAAATGCAAACCTTTCATTTATGTAAACTGGAAAATGATCTGAATTAAACAGACATGTTTTTCCTTTATAGTTGCTAACATTCTACATGTCTAAAAACTTTATGCTTGAAGGGGTTTATAATAAATAGACATTTC